>JAXDDW010000320.1:0-74543 GCA_034670385.1 Hoplostethus mediterraneus | reverse complement strand
AAATCCCTTTCGCGTTGCAAAACAAGGAGGTTAGAATACTCTCTCTCTCTCTCTCCACTATTCTCTGTCCTTCTGTCCCAAGTCTCCCAGAAACTGTCAGCTGTCCTCCAAGCCATCTTTCGCTGTTGCCACATGGTCGCAATTAGACGTATTACAGCTCAGGTCGTTTTGTCGGTGCCAATTTCCTTGCCATCTTTGATCCCAATATCATGTGCCATTCTTATTTGATATATCCTCTGCCACTGTTTTACTTCCTACTTTATTTGTCCGTTTTACTGCCATTATCTGTTTTAGTTTAGTATACATTTATTCATTTTATTGGTGTTTTATTTGCATAATTAATAAAATCTTTGCATTTATAAAGAACTGGTTTTTGTGTGTCATTGATATATCCTGGACATGAAGGTAGAAAATCACTGTAATCTAGAGCTCACTTCTTTTGATTATTAGACTGATATCCTTATAAAGAGACTATTCCAGTGTAAACTGGTGGTGCCCCAAGAGTGTTAATTGATAAGATATTAATTACGAAGAATAACTTCAATAGTTGTCAATTGTTAGAATTGACTAAATAGTCTCATCGTTCATAACGAAGCTCAACACGCTACAACGGCATCACACATGGATAGTACCTTAGAGAAAATGTATTATGACCCTGCAAACCCAGGGTCATATGGTGGCATTAGTAAATTATAAAAGAAATATAAAAGAAAAGAAAATACCGGTGCTACTCCGTCTTTACAAGACATAAAGAAATGGTTATTTAGACAAGATGCTTATACATTACATGCCCCGTTATTTAAAAACTTTAAGAGAAATAGGGTTTTAGTTAGCGGGATAGATGGACAGTTTCAGGCAGATTTGGTGGAAATGGGTCAGTATTCAGATGCAAACGATGGCGTGCGTTATCTATTGACGGTCATTGATGTCTTTTCAAAATACGCATGGGTTCGCTGTCTGACCTCTAAGACCGGGAATAATGTGACCAAGGCTTTTCGTGATATCCTGACACAAGGCCGTGTACCCAAGAAACTACAAACAGACTCTGGAAAATAATTTTATAATAAGTCGTTCCAAGGATTGATGGAGACGAATAACATTAGCATTTCTCAACATCAAATGAGACCAAGGCTAGTGTGGTGGAACGCTTCAACAGGACTCTAAAAACACGTATGTGGAGATATTTAACGGCTGTTAATTCGCATCGGTATGTAGATAAACTGCAGGATATGATGTTGAGCTACAACAGTACTTATCATAGATCGATCAAAATGGCTCCGGATCAAGTGAATCAAGACAATGAGAAAGATGTGTTTAACAATCTATACAAAACCAAGCCCGAATCACTTGTTGAATTTAAGTTTGATTTGGGCGACACCGTTAGAATTTCAAAGCTTCGCGGTGCTTTTCGAAAAGGATACGAGCAGTCTTTTACAGATGAATATTTTACAATAACACAGCGTTTAGCACGCCGACCCCCCGTCTATATATTAAAAGACCATGCAGGAGAGGTGTTACAGGGCACTTTTTATGAGAAAGAGTTGCAGCAAGTAATCATCGGTAAAAACAAAGTGTTTAAGATAGAAAAGATATTGGCTAGAAAAAGAGAGGGGCGTAGAAAGATGGTGTTGGTTAAATGGCTAGGTTGGCCTGACAAATTCAACTCCTGGGTTTCACATATCTAATGCTTAAACACATAACTATCATTCTACATTGTGCCGAGTAGGTGTAAGCACCTATCCACTAATATGGCCAACGAGGGTTTTTTTGTGACATTACCCAGTAATGCGTCATCTTCAGTTTATCCCCAGAATAAGATATGGAATTATAAACTAAATTAGCTCAGACTATAAATCTCAAGGAGGCGTATGAAGTAGGGGTCATCGAGGTTCAATACCCCGGTACATGGAACAGTTTTTCAGAGCGTGGTGCCCTAGTGCATTTGACCGATGTTAAAAAGCAATGGTTAGACACAGTATCTATACCAGTGGGTCATTATGACAGTATATCCAGGATCCTAGAAGAAATAAATTCGGCTATTATTCAAAAGGGTATCTTTAAAATGCAGCTAGAGTATGATGGCATTAGAAACTATGTGAGTATATCCGGAGACTATACTATAGGCATCATATTTCATGGACAGCTAGCTCATATTCTAGGGTTTCCACCCGGAGATACTTTCTATGGGCTACAGACGCCTGGTATACCATCTGATGAAGTCTATTCAGCAAAACACCCTGCTGATATCTATCTATTTACAACATGTTTATTTACACAGACATAGTCGATTATCAGATGGTAGGAGATAGTCACGTTCCCCTCCTCCGAAGTATTACTATTACAGATACGCGTAAGAAGCACCCCATTCTGCTGTTTGACAAGCCCCACTACGTTCCTCTCTCCAAATCTACTATCGGCGACATCGAGATTAGTCTAAAGACAGACCAGAACCAGCCAATTCCATTCACCTACGGAAAAGTCATTATTAAACTACACTTTAGACCTATTAGACAGAGACTATAGACATACAAAATGGTTTCCAGACAGCGATATGACGCTGACAGATACACCGCATATTATATGAATCAAGCTGGAAGTGCTCTTCCAGGATATTATGGAACCAGTACACAGTATGTTTCGCAGTCTATTCAGAATGGCACTCCCTCTATTCAAAAAAGGTCTGACCATCGCTAAACCTCATCTAAAATCTGCCGCCAAAAACATTGCTAGTGATGTGATCACAAATATAGCAAATGCTGCCACAAGACACAGAGCGCAGCAGCAGGAAGGCTCAGGCATGGTCGCCGTGGTTAAAAGACCAATTAAATTCCCGCCACACAGCCGTGGGCGGGTCCATAATGCTAAAAGACACAAGAAATCAAATAAAGCGTCATGCATTGTAAGAAGAACATCAAACCCTAAAGGTCGTAAGATTGCTGCTAAGGATATATTTTAACTTTATTACAATATGGCCTTACTACACAGCATGTCAGAGGAATGTGTTAAAAGCGAGTTGGATCTCTTTACTCTTCCGATGACACAAATGGCCTTTGAAAAATCTACATATCAAGAGATACCGCCTCTATCGGCCATCACGGACACGGGGCCTTTGGAGTTTTACATATCGGCAAGCAGCGAAGACTATATCGATTTAAATAACACTTTTGTGTATCTACGTGTTAAAATCCTGAAAGAAGACGGTACAGATATAGGAGGAACGGATGATGTAGGACTGATCAACTACCCTGGCTGCACACTATTCTCCCAGGTCGATATTACGTTGGGGGATAGATTGATTACACAGTCTTCAAATACTTACCCGTATAGAGGCATACTAGAATGTTTGCTAAACTATGGAGCGGAGGCTTTGGAGACCCAATTTGCATGCAGACTTTTTATTAAAGACACTTCCGGCTATATGGACGTTGCATCATGTACAGGAGACAATGCGGGGCTAACAGAGAGAGCTCGATATACGTCACACAGTCATGTTGTGGAACTGATTGCCCCTGTTCACTCCGATCTATTCTTTCAAGAAAAATTATTATTGAATGGTGTTGATCTTAAAATGAAATTCATTAGATCAAAAGATGATTTTTGTCTCATGTCTCAGGGTACTACAAAATACAAAGTTAAGATTGTGTCCGCTAGCGTCTATGTTAAAAAGGTTTCTGTAGCGCCTGGTATCAAATTGGCCCATGCCAAAGCATTGACCCATGCTAATGCTAAATACCCAATCGATCGCGTCTATCTTAAAAACTACTCCATACCGGCTGGCACCAGAATTTGTAATCAAGACAATCTTTTTTTGGGTCAGATACCTAAATTTATCGTTATAGCATTTGTAGACAACGAGGCATTCACAGGGCGCATTCACTAAGCGCAACCCATTCAGATTTCAACATTATGATACAGAGTTTCTGGCTATTTATACCGACGGGCAGACATACCCTGCAAAACTTTTCCAGCCAAATTTTGCCAAAAATGAGTATGTCCGCAAGTATTTTCAATTAATTCAGGCAACAGGGCGACAGCTGAAAGACCGATGCCTAGTCACTGACCGTGATGACTTTGACGATGGATATACATTGTTTTGTTTTAATCTTGCACCTGACTAGGGTTGTGGACAGCACGTTTCACCAATCAGAACAGGAAATGTGCGGCTAGAGGCAAGGTTCAAAAAAGCTCTGGTTAGAACTGTGAACCTAATCTGCTATGCTGTTTATGACTCTATTATCGAAATATCCAACCGTAGACAAGTACTATTGGATCACTACTAAGTCACAAACGTATGATGAATACCCTAGAGCTGACATCGGTGATTGAAAAATTTGCCAAAAGGGCTTCTTTTTTGGGAGCATTTGCCTGTGATCAGCTACCCTACGATGTTGAAAGAGTGCCCGCTATGATGATAGTCAACACAGATCCGGCACGCTTACCCGGTACACATTGGTTGGCTATATACATCACAGCCCGTAGAGAAGTTTACTTTTTTGATTCGTTTGGAAATGCACCCACGGCATTCTCGGACCCCATATACAATTTTCTTCACCAGAACAGCGACAATGTGTTTTATTCTACACACCAAGTACAAGACAATCTATCTATCTCATGTGGACAACATTGTGTGTTTTTTCTATTTAATATGCAGAAGGGATTGTCTTACCAAAATGTATTAAAAAAGTATAGTAATAATCTAGTCTGTAACGATGCTATGGTCTGTAAATTTGTTAATCGGATACAACCCAATATGTGTAGTCATTACAATTTTACCTGTACACAAAGTGCATGTGCTAAATTGTAACATAGTTTCAAGTCATGATTATATACGCTTATATGATGAATAAAATGATCCGAGTCAAAATATGTTTTTGCATAAGTGTGTTTATTTATTTATTTATTTATTATGCAATATTTTACAAAATACAAGCATTGCAATCAATACAAAATACGTAAAAACAATCAGACATATTTTCATTCAAAACGGCCGATATACAAAATAATACAAAAGATGGAAAAGAAAAACATTTGAACAAAGCAAATAAAACAATCAGACATTATATTTCATTCAAAACGGCCGATATACAAAATAATACAAAAGATGGAAAAGAAAAACATTTGATCAAAGCAAATACAACAATCAGACATTATATTTCATACAATACAGACAATATATAAAATTACTAAATACATTAGTAAGCAACCCAATCTTTTAACCCACGGATAGTAGATCCAGATGTAGCGGTATTACGAATACTTTGATTACCCCGAGAAGAAGAGGCTGGAGCTACATTAAAGCTAGTAGAAACAGGTACATTCTTATATCCTGTAACAAGTTGTTTAACCCTGGTGTTGGGTATAGAGGTTAGAGGTACATTTAAATCAGCTAGAGCTTTTAAAAACTCGTGCCATCCTAAAGGTCTGGAAGAATCATTAACATTGTAGGGTGCAGTGACATTCTTTAACAAATAATAAATGTGTGACCCTCTTATCACATTCCCATTAACAATAAGCTCGCCCTGATCTGTCCATGCTACAACATAGTTGGATTTCTGCATCGAAGCCATGAGATGTGTTACATGTCCCCTGCTCTTTTGAGGGATGTGTTTTAGAACCTCCTCAACAACGGCATCTTTTTTGTCACCGTCTGTACTATCTTTCATCTCCGCATCAACCACATCATCACGAGGAAGATTGAGCGTCAAAAATCCTTTTTCCTGATCACCCTGTCTAACCATGGTCAAGAAACGCTGTAAAACACGAGCATATTTCTTTGCTTTTTCATGCAAGTCAGTGTCAGGTAGTCCCAAGACATTCAGTATATCCTTATCCAGTTCGTTTTCGGCAGTTTGTCTAATAGACTCACGAGCACCGGGTTAATGCATCAAGCTGTTGCTGTGGTACTAGATACATTTTTTGTGTTTGATCCATGCTGTCGACAATATCATTGCCCTCTTGATATAAGACTGGTGATGAAGGGTAATGCAGCCCCTAACAACGGCAGAAGAAAACCGCCTCCAGTCTGATTAAAACCTCTTCTTTTTTTAAATTTTAAACTTCTTATTGGCCAGAAGCCTGAGCCCTTTCTTTTGTCTTTGCAACCGTCGATACTGTGTCACTGTTAAAGGAATAGTCCCTTGTAGTACATTTAAGGCTATTTCGCATAGTGTGTTGATAAAATCGTCGCTGGCTGTAGTCAGAATAATTTTCCTCATAGCAGGCGGTGCCTTATATAATGACTTTAACCGGTCTCTGTTTCTAAGAATGCGTGACGACATATTCAACGTTTCACTTGTTTTTTGGCAGGTAGACAACCGGGTGGTCTGACAACAAATCCGTTCTGAGTCTTAGAGAATCAGAAGTCTTGGCTTTAAAGTCAACAAGAAGGTACCCGTAGGGGATGCTTGTTGCGTCATTAAACGCTTCTAAGAAATACTTTGTTTTATACGGAAACATTTGTCTGGCCAGTAAACAGATCTGATATTTGTATTTTTATGTATTTAGTCTGATTAGTCACAAAGTGGTCATTGCCCCTACAAACACATTAACATCTCTAGCTCTAGAGGCTTCGCTAGTTTTGTAGCGCCACTGCACCAGAGCCATACTGTCAGAGACGAAACAAAACTGCCGCACATCATATAGATCGCTAAACATGAACTGTGCAAATTGTTCAGAGTCAGTTATTAGCTCGGCGGTGGGTAGGTCCGTACGTAAGGAAAAACGTCCCCACAAACTGTTCAAAATGAGCTTGTTACAGTTTCTAACTGCTTTATTAACACAGATTTTTTGAGGATCTAACTGAATGCCCTCTTTGTCGTAGTAATCTTTTACGTACTGCTGTCGTGCCTGTACTGTGTCTATATGACTGGGATACCCTGAAGCCTCCTGCTTACACTTTAAAAAGGTTTTCACATATCCTTTAAACAGAGTGTCTGACTGCTGCGGGAAATGCCATATCTCGTCAATCGTTGTTATATGGTATCCTTTTTCAAGAGCTTTTTGCAGCTCAAATGACACCCATGTACCTGAGAGCGTTCTCTCTTCATTACTGTGACGGCAATCAGATGTTTGATTAAGTTCCTGCGCACATGTCTGACACAGCGGGAACATTAATTTTCCATGACACCTGTATGGGAGCACAGGGTGATACAGGCCTCTTGGGGGCAGTACAGAACACTTGACAAAACCAAAGTAGTTATCGATAGACTCAAAATCCCTAATGATAATCTGTGGATGTCCTAGAGGATATGACTTGCGAGACTGCACTGTGGGGTAGAGAGATGTGAAGTCGTAGTACCTAATTTTTTCATCGGGTTGTGTTTTGTGTAGTAGCTTGTAGGCATTTGTTCGACCGCCAAATAGAGCATCTCGCAGGTTAAGCCTAGTGGGGTGTTTGTAGGTTTCCATAAACCTCTGTACAGCTCCGTCTGTCTTTTTCTGCTCCTCCCATTCACACTGCCAGATAACTACCACAGAGAGACCATAGTCTTTTTTGAGGACTGAGATTTTATCAGTAAAATCTCTTCTCATTCATCCAAAATCGATCCGAGTGACAGGATTGATGTGGGCCGGATTGTAGCAGAGATCACATCCGTGATAAAAGCAACCGGCAAATTTGTAGGCCGTGTGTGTATCGGGGTCATACCCATCGGTAAAGAAAGGCCCAAACTGCTTTTCTCCAACATTGAGAGCGTGTTGAATATTTACACCGTGATGTTTTGCTAAAAACTCAAGCCACTGAATGGAGACATTCGAATAGGCCTTGTGCTGTGTGACATATGCACCGTCGTATGTGAGAGCTAGTGTGTTTCTCGGCAAAAAGTGTGTTTTGTAGATTGCCATACAGGATGATGCCAGGGTTGTGTGACTGAGGGGATCTATATCTGAACAACCAATGATTGTTTCACGAAAGACGCTACAAGCCTTTTTTAAAACAACAACATCATTGACTCCATAGCGTTCAAGTTCTTTCTGAAAATCAAACACCTCATGGCGGACGGTGTTATACCAGGTCATGAATGTGTCTTTGTCACTCTCTGACATCTTCTCGTATCCATATGGGTCAGGGTACGGGCCTATGTAGAATTCATTCGCTCTAGTGTTAAACGTGTGGGGAAAATACCCCTTTTCTACATCGTCAAAACCAAGTGCTGCGGGGGTTTTTGACAATCGCATAGGGAGAAAGCTGAAAGAATCTATCCACCGCTGTTTGAATGCATCATCAATCATCAGAATCACCCTACTTCCACGCATGACCAGTTTAGGCGTAATACGCTGTCTGGTAAAATACTCCATCATTATGTAGTTATCAAATCCTGAAGCATTGTGTGCTACAAATGTGTAGTTTTTGTACCGTTTACATCTATAACGTCTGACAAACTTTTTGACACAATCGAGACCGGAGGCCCACCACGGCTGCTCCCCATTTGCTATTGCTGCTACAAAATTTGCCTCGTGCTTCCCATCATGATATCGAGTCTCAAAATCATAAAAGATGTAATCTGACTCACTGACATGTGCTCCGCAGTGTTTACACCTTCTCTTTGCGCATTTGTGGGCCGGTAAATCGCTACCGTCGGCGGCCTTTTTAGGCTTTTTAGGCACAATATATAACCTACCGCACAGGTCGCAATATTTTGAGCGTTTACACTGCACATATCCATGTGTTTGTGAAACTTTACGATGCGTATTATAACAATACTCTGATCTGCATATGCAATTACACTGATCACATTTTATCGTTTGACCTGTGTCATTGTAACAGGCTGTTAGGCATACGTTACAGTGGTATTTACATTTGTGATCCTGTATTGAATGGCACGGTTTGTAACAGTATTCGCAGAGATTGGCTGCCCCGAAAAATCGTGTCTTATTCAGAATGAGATGGTAGTGCTCATCATGTAGATACAACCATATAGTGTCAGGGTGGGGTGTATCGCTCGTTTGATACACCTCCAACTTTTTGCTAGATTGGACATGATGGAATATTAGAATTTTCACATTCAGATGCCTCTCAAATTTAGATCGGAAAATCCTATCTTTCGATCAGGTGTATACCCCAACTCTCTGTGCATTTTCTCAGCCTGAGTCATCTCCTCACGGACATCTGTACTAGCTACATACCCGAGCGTCTCATACAATATTTCTGTAAGGATATCGTTTGTTTGTATCGCACGCATACAATTTAGATAGCGAACAATACACATAGAGAAGCATAAGTTGGTGTCTATGTTTCGAGGGTTGTAAAGACACAGGCTTTTCTTACGAATAATCTCATCATAAGGAATTGAACCCAATTTTTAGCCTCCACCACTTTTATTCTGGGCGACTGATACGACAAATTCTAATTCGTCATCTGTCATGGATGTGTCATTACTTTGCATAACCTGGGCTATCTGCTCTAAAAACAAGTCTGCATTATAGTCATCGTCAGAGTTTAAAACTGTTTGAACGTCGCTAGCGAGAGAGGGGCCGTGCAAAACTACATTTAACAGACTGCCTGCAGGTGCATTCTCTGTACAATGAGTTATCACAGCCGATAGCTCGTGTCTTATCAGATTTGACACTTCTTCTAAATTATCAAGAGATATGCTTCTCAAATCTATCGGATGTCTAACTACCACTGCATTAAACCGAGGTATGTTTTGTGTTTGAAAAGAACCGCTCCCACCCGTCATCTCTCGAGTCACATTCGGTGTTTGGTCGCACAAGCTAATATCCCCAAAAACAAGCCCAGACTGATTCGGTGTGTGTACTGTGTCCATGTTTTCAGCTGCTGACTGCTCATAGGTCTTTTCGTTCTCATCATTAAAATCAAGGCCTGTGCCATGGTCTGTGTTGTAAAGACCGAACATCTCACCATGTTTTTTATTCCAATACTGCAACATCTTTATCATCAAACTACATTGCATGGCGGGGTCTAATTCATCAAAGTCTTGAGGCAATTCATCATCTACAACATCATTCTCTTTCTCATCATCAAAACCGAGGTCTGTGCCATGGTCTGTGTTGTAAAGACCGAACATCTCACCATGTTTTTTATTCCGATACTGCAACAACTTTATCAACAATCTATATTGCGTGGGTGTGTCTAATTCATCAAAATCTAGCGGCAAGTCACCATCTACAACACCATCCTCAACCCGATTTCTAGCATGAATACTACAGTCTTGCACCACCTCCTCATCAGCATCATCATCATCATCATTAGCGGATAAGTCATACCGGCGTCTCTCTGTATTTCTACGACCGTTCACTGATTTGTACGTTCTTTTCATGGTTCACAACAGCAACAACACAGCAAAAAATAAAAAGAATAAAAGAATAAAAATAAATAAAAATCATATCGTCGCTGTCGGGCGCAAACCTTCTATGTCCAAAACCGTAATTTTTCAGGAAATGAAAAAAAACGAAATCGCCTCGTAAAGTTGTCACTGTTTACTTTCAGCTCAGCTGTTTGCGGCGCTTGCGGCACAATTCAAAATGGAGACGGGGTGGAGCTATGAGGTTTTGCCGATATTGTGAGGATCCAATGGAGTTACGAGATTTAGTCACAAGCTTGTTTTAATACTTTTCATTGGTTAAAAATGTATGAAACCCACACACAGACGTAAAGAGTGACCAATACATAATCCCATAAAAGCACCAATGACACTCTATCGGCATATACACATCTAAATCACCTAGTTTGTCGAGATCCTCTTAACTCAGCAAGGATCTCTGTGTGTGATTGGTGTATCGCACGGAGCTGTGCTGCGTGTAATCTGTTAAGTGCACAAAGTTGCTCTGCGTGGGATGTTTGTATCAGCATTAATGCACTTATGCTCTGAGACATGGTTTTTAACAGCATAGCATTATCGCCATAGCTCACCCTTGTAGATGACGACTCTGTCGGTAGGTCAATGTTTTCATGGTCTTGGACGGATTTTTCTTTGTTGCACTTCTGCGGTAATTCAAAGTCAGATCGATCCCAGAGAGCGATGTCTTCATCAGTCCATCTGTCCGGGGCTGTGCTCGTCTCCTCCTCACCGCATGCTAAAAAACAAGACACATTAGCTGTTTTAGTCCATTAGTCGGTGATTATTATAAAAGTGACAATATAGTTTTAAACATAAGTTGTATCATCTGCTAATACCATACCGTTTTCAGTTCTTGCACGTTTGGCCTCTGGTTCCAGGGTCTCAGATTCTCTCACAATAGTCGGATTTGGTATGTTATTCACACATTGTTCAAGCTTGTTCAAAGCATCACTTTGATGATTGGTAAAAACAATAGAAAACACTATATGAGATTTGACGTTTCTTTTCTTTTTTTCATTTCATTTTTAATTTATATCAAATACTTACTGGTGTTTTGACGATTTTGTTCTTTAAGAGACGCACGGTTTATCCCTAGAAGATTCATTAGAAAGTTCAACTCATTAGAAAGTTCAGCTCATTAGAAAGTATAAGTTATAACTATACAAATGTAGAATAAAACCTACTTTGGTTGGGGTGCTTATTCTCTTTGTCCATACTTATGTGGCTGGTACTCATACAGTTGTCAGAATTTCTGGGACAGGTCCGCTCTAATATATTTCGTGATTCTAGAAATACATATACACAAAAAAACAAAACAAAAGAAAACATAGACAATCATGTATAGGGGATATATTGTTTTAAATACAATTACAATACAATTACAACTCGGACTAATAAGACATATTCATAAAATACAACAGGCTTACTGTGACTTGTAGAGGCCTCTGTAAGATCCTCAACTGTGATGGTATTACCCCCTAATCTTCATCAAATTAAAAAAGAAAAACATATTGTATTAGTTTTATCCACCTAAGGGTTAACGTTTGAATAAAATATGCCGTTGTTAAATAGAATACTTACAGTATACAAACATCTTGTCTAGACTATGCGGATTCCCCTGTGTTGAAGTCTGTCTTGTATGGAAGCCCATTTCCGTCAGAAAAAAAAAAAAAAGAGAGATAAAACTATAAAAATATCCTCAAAGCAAATCGAAATTATGAGATAAAAAGTCATAATTATGAGATAAAAAGTCACAATTATGAGATAAAAAGTCAAAATTATGAGATTAAAAAAAGTCATAATTATGAGATAAAAAGTCAAAATTATGAGATATTTTCACACAGCAGTTCAAGTAGCAGCTCTTTGGTGTGGGGAGAGTGACAGAAATGGATTGTGAGTATATTGAGGACTACTTTAAACGTGGCTTTACATCAAATGAAATACTTAATTTGCTTGCTGATTCACATGGGATTGTACTAAGCAAGCGCACCCTTGAAAGGATTTTAAGCAAGAAGCAACTCTGGCGTAGAAAGAACCAAACTGATGTGGCTGAGGTGGCAACTTTCATTGAACAGCAACTGGAAACATCTGGTCAGTGTCATAGTTACAGATGGATGAACAAAAATGTTGGTTACATGGAATTGTGAATGACCCAGAAACTGGTGGCTAGTGGATGCCCTGCTAGACTCAGACTTGATAGTTGTAAATAAATTCCCTCAATTCTTCTCTCCCAAATTACCCTCAGCATTACCAGATGTGATTCTTAATAACCACAACACTTTGTTGTCTGAAATAACTCATTGGTTATTTGTGAGGTCTAACAATATAAGCCATCAATCTTACTGCTTAAAAGAATGTGTTCTGAAACTGAAAACAATGTTTAACAAAACATAAGTGGCAAAAAGCAGCAGAAAATGAGCACTGCATGTTAAAGCTGTGACATTCACTAAGATTAAACAAGGTAGCTGTAAGCCAAAACTCTGGAAAAAGAAAAATCCTAAACATGAACCTGTGATGCAGTCCAAGTACCAGTTGGCTGAAATCTTTGCATCTTAGACAATGTCCATTACCCACACGTTGCTTTCCAAGACTTTGTTCATTTCATGTCGAAAATCTGGGTAGTTGTCATAACTGACTGGCAACTCCAAGTAACAGCCACATGTATGAGCAACAGGTCTTCTCTGAAATCCCTGAATTTGTGTGAAGCTGACAGTGATGCTCTTTCCTGTGAACAAGTCTGATCCAGTGCAGAATCTGAGGAAAAGGGAGAGGTGCTGGGTGTCTGACTCTCTAAGGTATGCACTTACATACTTGACAATTTGTTTCTCCTGGGCATTCTGGGTACTGGGGTAAATAATACACCTCATAATCTTCCTTGATGTTGGTTGTAGCTCTTCATAGACTGCTGAGATCCCTTTCAGCTCTGATCTAACAGGTGCAAGTGTGTTGCTCCACTGTTCAATCACAAAAGCGGGCTCTTGAATCAGTTTTTGGTGAGCAAGCTCCCTCAAGATTTGCTCAATGTTATCAGCTGTTGGAAGCCTCCGGCAGTTGTGAATGTCCATGATTTCCAACAATTCTTCCTGGTCAACACTTTCAAAATCTGAGCGACAAGATTCAAAAATCACTCGCTCAGACTCTGATACATACTTGAAAAAGCTGTCCACAAGATTACTCTCCACAAAGCCCAAAACAGCTTGCTCCAGAAGTACAGGTGCAAGTTTTACAGGAAGGTACTTCTCCTTTTGCCAGCCAAATGTGATTATTCGGCCTACACTTTCCCATTCTTGTTTCCAAAATCGTGACGTAGGTATGGCACTTTGAATCCATTTCCCATGGTGCACTGCTCATAGAAGTCATTCCAAAATTCTGACAGTACATCCCTCAAAACACCTCCATCATCTACAGCCTTTTCAAGCTTTCCATCAGGAAGAATAACTTGAAAGTAAATGTCACCCTCCATGATACTTTCCTCAGAAAACACTTGAATAGTTCTTTAAGAATCTGTCCACGATGAAGAGCAACAATTTTTTTCTGTCTTTCTCTCTGATTGGCTTGTTCCTGCAACATATCCGTGGGAGGAGGCAAAGGTGATTCAAAAGATAATTCCTGAGAGAAAGGCAAGGTATCATCAAGACTCGAGTACTCCATCCCAGCGATGCTTTCTGTGTGTAAAGTTACAATGCCACTATCCTCTAAAGCAGGGGTGTCAAACATACGGCCCGCGGGCCGGATCAGGCCCGCGAACAGGTTTAACCCGGCCCGCGAGATGATTTTGCAAAACATAAAATTGAGCTGCAATTTTTCAATGAATGAAACTGCTGTTCTAAATGTGTCCAGTGGGTGTCGCAATAGCAATTCTGTTAAGCAAGCAAACTGTTAGTAGTGGCGCGTAGGCTACAGCTAGTCCAGAGCTAGCTTGTCATTCTGCCTGACCAATTTGAACATTACGCGCTTTGGCACCCTCATTGCCCCAAAATGTCTCTGTCAAAAAAGAGAAAAGTGGACGCAGAGTGCAGAGTTTTCCAAGAAAAATGGTCATCCTCCTATTTATTCACGGAAGTGAATGGGAAAGCTGTGTGTTTGGTGTGTTCACAGCATGTTTCAGTGCTGAAAGAATATAACCTTCGTCGCCACTATGAGACTCTTCATGCCGACAAATACAACAACTTTCAAGGACAACAGAGAAGAGAGAAGTTGAATGAATTATTGGCGGTTCTGAAGAAACAGCAGTCTGTGTTTACTCGTAGCCGAGAAATCAGTGATGCTGCAGTGAAAGCCAGCTACATTATAGCTAATGAAATTGCAGTGGCTTCAAAGCCATTTATTGAGGGGGAATTTGTAAAAACATGCATGATGAAGGCTGCGGAGATTGTGTGCCCTGAAAAGCGCCAGGCTTTTGCAAATATCAGCCTGACAAGAAATACAGTTGCAGACAGGATTTCTGATCTTGCGGCGGATTCGGACAGCCAATTGAAGCGCAGAGTAAAGTCATTTAATGTTTTTTCAGTTGCAATTGACGAAAGCACGGACATTACTGATGTTGCGCAACTGGCAATATTCATCCGCGGAGTTGATGACACTTTGACTGTCACCGAGGAGTTCGTGGAGTTGGTGCCAATGACGGACACCACAACAGCAGCTGATATTTTCACCGCACTCGTCGGCGCACTGGACAGGCTCGAAGTGGACTGGTCCCGCGCTGTCAGCCTGGCTACAGATGGTGCGCCCTCAATGGTCGGGAAAAAAGCAGGTGTTGTGACCAAGTTCAGAGAGAAAGTGCAGACTGCAAATGGAGGACGTGATTTTTGGACTTTTCACTGTATTTTGCATCAGGAGGCTTTGTGTTGCAAGTCATTAAAGATGGATAACGTCATGAAAGTGGTCGTCCAAACTGTTAATTTCATCCGATCCAGAGGCCTGAATCACCGTCAGTTTGACAGCCTTCTCAGAGAGAAAGACCACAATTATGGGCTGCCATACCACACTGAGGTAAGATGGTTAAGCCGAGGTGTTGTGCTGAGGCGTTTCTTTGAATTACGAGAGGAAATTGAACAGTTCATGGAAAAAAAGGGCAAACCAGTGTTAGAATTTCAGTCCACAGAATGGATGCAGGACCTTGCATTTATGGTGGATGTTACAGAGCACTTGAATAACTTGAACAAAATGCTGCAAGGGCGCAACAAAGTTGTCACGCAGTATTATGACAGCATATGTGCGTTCAAGTTAAAGCTGTCATTGTGGGAGACGCAGCTCGCAGGTGGTGATGCAGCTCACTTTCCTTGTCTGAAAGATGTGTGCGCGACCCAACATGCCACAGACATGAAGCGGTTCAAAGATAAAATAACGGGAGTATTGCGGGAGTTTGAGACACGCTTTCAGATTTTTGGTGAACTGGAGAAAGACTTCAAAGTTTTTTGCTCGCCATTCACCGCGAATGCTTCTGATCTGCCCGTCAACATCCAGCTTGAAATAATAGACTTGCAGTGTGACTCAGATTTGAAGGGCAAGTTTGCCGCAGCTGGCTTGGACACATTTTATCAGTATCTCTTGCCACGTTACCCCAACTTGACAGCCCTTGCTGCAAAAGTGTTGTGCATGTTTGGAACCACATATCTTTGTGAGCAAGTTTTCTCTGTAATGAGCATCAATAAAACAAAGCTGCGCTCAAGGATCACAAACAAGCACTTGAATAACATCCTGAAATTGGCTACCATTCAGGATGGGACGCCTGATATTGATGCACTTGTAAAAGCTAAAAGATGCCAGGTTTCAGGAATGAAATAATGGGTAACCCCGCTTAAAATGCTGCATGAGATACTGCACCCTGATATAGTTCTGTGAAAATGATTGTCTTCTGTGGAAATTTAAAGAAAATGAACAGTGTGTGATTTACTGTAATAATTTCAGTCACTTCAGTTCATAAGTTTGGTTTGTTGAAATTGTTCATGCATTGCACAGCTTTTATTTTTCTATCAATAAATAGTGTAGCCTACAAGGCAGGGAGTAAATCAACCCTCTTGAATAGTTTCTACCTCAGTTTGTATGGTTTGTTGAGTTAGCACAGGATTAATATGTGGAAATGACAAATGTGGTATTTGATACAAAAGAGTTGTTTTATTTATTTATTTTGTATTTTGTTCAATCCCAGATAGGCTGTGACTTAAAGTTTAATGGCTTTGTAGATACACTGAGACGAAGTCTAAGTTCTTTTTGGAGTAAAACAAAGAAAACAATCTGAAGTTATTTAAGTTTTTATGCCATGATTTTACTGGTCCGGCCCACTTGAGAACAGATTTTCCTCCATGTGGCCCCTGAGCTAAAATGAGTTTGACACCCCTGCTCTAAAGCATCCACGTGAAGTAATGTTTCATCAGACCCACATGCATCAGTTGGGTCGACTGTGGCGTAAAGAAGGGAAACACTATCACTGCTTGCATTTGCAAATACTGTGCTGCTTCCAACATAAATGACATCTGAAGTATTAATCTCCACAATGTTTGTTGCAGTGCCTGGAGTGTGGTGATCGGTATCATGTCTGTCATGTGTCTTGTCACCTTCTTGTGCAGTTGCATCACTATTCTCCTCCTCCACATTTATGTCACTGGTGATGTCTCTCTTCTTGGTTGTCAAATAGAAACGTAACAGCGGTAACTTTGTCTTTTCATACAGTTCCCCAACTGTGACGCTCTCCACTAATGGATGCTGCTGAAAGTCAGTGAAATCTATGTCAAAATCAGAAAGACTCCCCTCTGCATTTTTCCCATCTGGAAAAAACAACTGCACAGCCTTTTCAATCAAGTTCTGTTTTTTACTGTCCTTTGGCACACTCTCTTTTCTGGTTTCCCCACCTTTTCTTGTGCGTACTTGCACAAATTCCCCCTCTCTGGAATGCAGCCATCCCAATTCTATTTTTCTCTGATTCTTCTGAGCATTCTTTGAAATGGTTTGATGCTCTCTCTCTGGCACATGATCCCCTTTGTTTCTTGAGAGCTTTCCTCGAAGTCGCTCAAAGATTTTTGACTTGCGATTACTGGGTTCTTTTTCCTTCCGTCTGCAGTATCCAAAAACAGCCAGTCGATCACCATAAGATGGCAGATACTCTCTTAGCTGGTCATCTGTCATGAGGTGTATGACACTGGAGTCAATCTAAAATGAAGAAATATTTCATGAATTCTTAGGTCAAGTGCATTAAATTTTAACAATGAGCTACCTGCATATACAGCACGAGATATTATATACAAAGCTCTTTCAAACTTTGTTTTTTTTAGTGTGTGATTTGTCAAAATTAAGCATTTCCTATACTAACTACCTTCTCCTGCTCCATTCGCTGTATGTCTTCCTCAGGCACATGTCGTGACCTTAAGTAGTCACTTAGCTCATCCATCCTGTGACAGTTCAGAAAACCTCTGTAACTCTGTTGAATAAAATTAAATCTTAAATGTGACCTCAAATAAATAAATAATAATCTATTGATTTTCACAAAGTCTTTGATGTTTATGGATTTGGTATCCAAGCATCTTCACTGTTATTTCATGTTTAAATAAGACAAAACCTTTCATTATGCTCTAAATGTTCAACTAAGAAGAAAAGGAGCATTGTTTCATTTTATTTTTTCTTTAAATATCTCAAATCAGTCTCTTGGTTTTCAGATGTTTTAAAACTGCCCTCTGATATTGTCACAGTTTCAATACTTAGTAAGTTAATAAATAATCACTCCATTTGATGTAATTGTGAACACTGGATGATCTAGTACCGGTAGCAACTGTAGTTTATAATAAATTGTTCGGCTGGATGCTGACTCAGTTATCAATAAAATACAGAAGCCTATTAGTACAATGCATGTGTTTAAAAATGATATTTTTTGTAAAAATGAAAAATGGTTAAATATGCCATGAGAATATTCATGTACTTAATACCCTGGCTTTATTTCAGAACTATGTAGTAAAAAGAGATTTGTACAAAAGGACTATTAAGTTAACCAGCTTGTATTAATATTTCGCAACTAAACATCTTGTCACATGCAAACAACGTGTAGTTGGCCATTTTCAGATATTTTCCCTTGTTATAACATTCTCATGAAGCATTTCCTTAAGCTATACTTTTGTTGTGATTAGAAAACTGAACGTGTTAACTGAGACAAACACACTTTCATTCTTAAGTATAGTACTTTGTTTTATCCCAACCTTTATACTGTACACTTTATACATAGTGATGAGATCATTAAAACGCAAATCAAATGGCAACAACTCACTGTTATGTGTATTTTTATATGTGGCAAGTAAGGGGATGAGGCAGCAAGATATTTCTAAGATAACCGGACATGAGACAGAGTTGTGGGCTGATACAATGTGAACGAGATCAGATGTCTGACTGTTCGTTTTAAATACCTTACCTTACACGGAGGCGACTATACGCTATAGTAAACTGATATTATGCACAAGATGGTCTGCATAAATTATGCTTGAATCATTATTTTTAAGCTACATGGAAGTCAATAAATCGCATTTAAGGTTGCAGCAGCAGGAAAGTTGGATGGAATCGAACAGTTTTAGACTCTTACTTGTATTTTGCCAATATACCTGCCTGCATTATCAAGCGCCTGTTTTCTAGATTCAGCAATTAGCCAAGATATCCGTGCAATAATCAAAACTATCGACACGAGCTGAGCGGGCCACCTATTCATCAGCAAGGGCAAGATCATTTCATGGCCACGAAATGATCTTGCTGTCTCTCCTATTCATTGATACGGGATGCTTTTACTGAGAATAATCGGTATGGCTTTACCATGTGTCCCAGAAGAGCTAGCTAAATTGGAAAGCAACAGGGGACAACTCGGTGCACATGTAACGTTAAAATAGCCGCACGTTACTTTTCAACATGCTGTAGGTCTTCACAGCTTCACGTTTAATTAACAGATATAGCTATGGCAATATTTGACTTACCAACTCTTGGTTACAGAGATATGTTTAGGCTGATGTAACCACCTTTGAGTAAAATAAAGCTACTCACTGCCGCAGTAAAGTTAACACACACTGTTGTCATTTCAGGGATACCATCTAGTGGCGTGAACATTACAACAAAACTTTATGGTTCAATGACATATTCACATATCCAAAGCTAAACACCAACGACAGACTAAAAAGACTTAACGATTACGTCTAACATCCGATCTAACTAAAGTCACCTATAGTTACCTCATTTAGGATTGCATATTGTGAGCGTGGTTAGGCCAGCGAGATGATGAATGAAGGGACCATTGAAAATGTTGCCATTGAGGCGCATGCGCACTTCTTATCTCATAATTTTGACTTTTTATCTCATAATTTCGACTTATCTCATAATTTTGACTTTTATCTCATAATTTTGACTTATTATCTCATAATTATGACTTTTTATCTCATAATTTCGACTTATTATCTCATAATTATGACTTACTTTGAGGATATTTTTATTATCAAGGCTATTATCAAGTTTTATCTCTCTCTTTTTTTTTCCTGGCGGAAATGGGCTTCCATAGTCTTGCGTTGATGAGACGTACGTCTATTCAGCACGGACACGCGACAGACACAAATGTTTCCCCATACATTGTTTCGACGCTCCATTTCACCCCAAAAGATGCCTCTCACATTTCATATTCAAATTTTAGCGCTCCAAAATGTCATGTGTGCTCTGAGAGATAAACCAAGTTTACAAACATAAACATGCTGATTAGCGTGTCACCCTTCCACTCCCACCGTCTTCAGCATAGTACATGTTTAGATGCTCCGACGCTCCAAAATGTCACGTGTGATCTGGGAGATAAACTATGTTTACAAACGTAAAACCTGCTGATTGGTGTGTCGCACATTCCAGGTTAGATGCATCGAGCATCGCAAATTGCTTAGTCCAAACACACTTCATTTATCACTCAGAAAAAGCTTTCTCGCCATTAGGAGCATTAAATAAAATAAAACTTTAATGTGATAACTCCACAAACCCATTGATATCTCACTCGACGTCAATAACCTCCTCACGTGTCGTCAGACGCTCGCACTGTTAGACAGCGTGTGTGCATGTGTGTGTGTGTGTGTGTGTGTAACAAAATTATTTTAGATGATCATATTTTACATATTATACACTCCCACACACATTTGTACACATCCCATATGGTCTAGTGGTTATGATGCATGGTATCCAGCCAGGCGGCCCGGGTTCAATTCCTGGTATGGGAAATGTCTTTTTGTTGTTTGTCAGTTGTGTCTAGCTGAAAAAATAGCACTGCTCTACATATTATGTTATGTTTATATTATTATGCCTCCTAGGGACCCAAGGAATCCCCTCTCTCAGCAAAACGTGAATTTCCCATAAAACCATCAAAAAGTGACACATTGCAGGATCGACTAGTCCCACTCTGGCACCATTTGGAAATGTACAAAATTTACCCTCCAAGGGAGACACAGAAGAGAACAAAAAAACTTGTGTTACAAAAATGTGCTTTCTTTATATGTTTTATTAGATTTGAATAACACATCCTGTGGCAGATGATGTACCCTACTTCCCAATGTATTATCTTACTTATTCAAAGCACAAAGCATGTGTTATTACAATGTTTAATTTACTTGCCAGGATTTTGTGGTAAGACAGTGATGTTTGGTATCATACAGCCACATTTGTGGCAAGGTGATTAAATATGTCACTTGCATCCCAAAAGGATCAAGACAAATAAGGTTTTCCAAACCTGAGCTGAAAATGCAGTTTTAGATTTGAATAACATATCCTGTGGCAGATGATGTAACCCTACTTCCCAATGCATAGAAGGGCAAAGGTCATCATCTATCAATTTTTGACAAGCTGTCAATTTTGACAGGTCATCAAACCATGTTGGGGTCAAAAAGGTCAACATAGGTCATCAATCAAATTTACGATGACAGAAGGCGTGTTATATTATCTACTGGCATGAAACCACTCAGCTCCATTAGAACAGGCCACACTGTATAAGTGCAGTCGTTTTCAGATGGACTGCTGAACCTAGTAAACTGTGGTCACCTAAATGAAGAAAACGCTTCAAATCGCTCCAAACGCTCAGAAATGGCATAAAACCACTCGGCTCCATTAGAACAGGCCACACTCTATAAGTGCAGTCGTTTTCAGATGGACTGCTGCGCCCAGTAAACTGTGGTCACCTAAATGAAGAAAACGCTTCAAATCGCTCCAAACGCTCAGAAATGGCATAAAACCACTCGGCTCCATTAGAACAGGCCACACTCTATAAGTGCAGTCGTTTTCAGATGGACTGCTGCACCCAGTAAACTGTGGTCACCTAAATGAAGAAAACGCTCCAAATTGCTCCAAACGCTCAGAAATGGCATAAAACCACTCCGCTCCATTCGAACAGGCCACACTCTATAAGTGCAGTCGTTTTCAGATGGACTGCTGCACCCAGTAAACTGTGGTCACCTAAATGAAGAAAACGCTCCAAATCGCTCCAAACGCTCAGAAACGGCATAAAACCACTCAGCTCCATTAGAACAGGCCACACTCTATAAGTGCAGTCGTTTTCAGATGGACTGCTGCACCCAGTAAACTGTGGTCACCTAAATGAAGAAAACGCTCCAAATCGCTCCAAACGCTCAGAAACGGCATAAAACCACTCAGCTCCATTAGAACAGGCCACACTCTATAAGTGCAGTCGTTTTCAGGTGGACTGCTGCACCTAGTAAACTGTGGTCACCTAAATGAAGAAAACGCTCCAAATCGCTCCAAACGCTCAGAAACGGCATAAAACCACTCCGCTCCATTAGAACCGGCCACACTCTATAAGTGCAGTCGTTTTCAGATGGACTGCTGCACCCAGTAAACTGTGGTCACCTTAATGAAGAAAACGCTCCAAATCGCTCCAAACCGCTCCAAACGCTCAGAAATGGCATAAAACCACTCGGCTCGATTAGAACAGGCCACACTCTATAAGTGCAGTCGTTTTCAGATGCACTGCTGCACCCAGTAAACTGTGGTCACCTAAATGAAGAAAATGCTCCAAATCGTTCCAAATGCTCAGAAACGGCATAAAACCACTCAGCTCCATTAGAACAGGCCACCCTCTATAAGTGCAGTCGTTTTCAGATGGACTGCTGCACCCAGTAAATTGTGGTCACCTAAATGATGCTAAATGACTGTAATGAAATAATTGTGTGACGGTGTGTTTCATGTGACGGCTGATGGTGACGTGTGACGGGGCGGTATGTCTGACGGGGCGGTATGTTTGTCACCTCACGGCGTGGGTGTAAATGTGTCAGTTGACTGTGTGTGACGTGTCGTGTCACCTGACGGCATGTGTGTCACGTGACGGAGTGATGTGTGACGTCTCACACGTGATGGTGTGTGTCATGTGATGTGTCACGTTGACGGTGTGTGTGTCACCTGACGGTGTGTCGTGTGACATGTGACGTGTCATGTGATGATTAATATGTCGTGTCATGTGTCACATGACGGTGTGTTTCGTGTGACGTGATGGTGTGTGTGTCATGTGATGTGTCACATGTCACGTGACGGTGTGTGTGTAATGTGACGGTGTGTGTCACGTGATATGAGATGTGTGACGGGACGTATCACGTGACGGTGTGTGTGTGTCACGTGACGTGATGGTGTATGTGTCATGTGATGTGTTACATGTCATGTGATGAGGTGGGCGTCACTTGATGGTGTGTGTGTGTCATGTGATGTGTCACATGTCACATGATGGTGTTTGTGTCATGTGATGTGTCACATGTCACGTGACGGTGTGTGTGTCATGTGACGTGTGTGTCACATGACGGTGTGTTTCGTGTGACGTGATGGTGTGTGTGTCATGTGATGTGTCACATGATGGTGTGTGTGTCATGTGATGTGTCACATGTCACGTGACGGTGTGTGTCATGTGACGGGGGGTGTGTGACGGGACGTGTGATGTGTCACATGACGGGGGGTGTGTGACGGGACGTATCACGTGACGGTGTGTGTCTGTCACGTGACGTGATGGTGTATGTGTCATGTGATGTGTCACATGTCATGTGATGAGGTGGGCGTGATGTCATGTGTGTCACGTGACGGTGTGTGTCACATGACGGTGTAACGTGATACGTGAAGGTGTCACGTGTTACTTGACGGTGTGTGTGTCATGTGATGTGAGATGTGTGACATGACGTGTGACGTGTCACATGACGGGGTGTGTGTCATGTGATGTCACGTGATGAGGTGGGCGTGACATGATGGTGTGTGTGTCATGTGATGTGTCACATGTGACGTGACGGCGTGTGTGTGTGACATGTGACGTGTAACGTGTCACATGATGGTATAACGTGTCATGTGATGTGTCACATGTCACGTGACGGCGTGTGTGTCACGTGACGTGACGGCGTGTGTGTCACGTGACGTGACGTGTCACATGACGGTGTGTGTGTCACGTGATGTGTCACGTGCCGTGTGACATGTCACATGAGGGTGTGTGTGTCACGTGACGAGTGACGTGTCACGTGACGGTGTGTGTGTCGTGTGACAGTGTGTGTGTCACGTGACGTGTGACGTGCCGTGTGACAGTGTGTGTGTCACGTGACGTGTGACGTGCTGTTTGACGTGATAGTGTGTGTGTCACCTGACTTGGGATGTTTCACGTGATGTGTTACGTGTCACATGAGGGTGTGTGTGTCACGTGACGTGTGACGTGTGCCGTGTGATGTGTGCCGTGTGACTTGTCACGTGACGGTGTGTGTGTCACCTGAATTTTGACCTGACTTGTGATGTGACTTGTCACGTGACGTGTGACGTGCCGTGTGACGTGCCGTGTGACGTGTCACTTGACGGTGTGTGTGTCACCTGACTTGTGATGTGTCACGTGGCGTGTTATGAGTCACGTGACCTGTGACGTGTCACGTGATGTGTGACATGTCACGTGCCGTGTGACGTGCTGTGTGACGTGTGACGTGACGGTGTGTGTGTCACCTGACTTGGGATGTTTCACGTGACGTGTTACGTGTCACATGAGGGTGTGTGTGTCACGTGACGTGTGATGTGTGCCGTGTATGCCCTGCTCTAAAGGAGCTGAGTAGTTTTATGCCGTTTCTGAGCGTTTGGAGCGTTTTCTTCATTTAGGTGACCACAGTTTACTGGGTGCAGCAGTCCAGCTGAAAACGACTGCACTTATAGAGTATGCCCTGTTCTAAAGGAGCTGAGTGGTTTTATGCCGTTTTTGAGCGTTTGGAGCGATTTGAAGCGTTTTCTTCATTTAGGTCACCACAGTTTACTGGGTGCAGCAGTCCAGTATTAAATGACTGCACTTATAGAGTATGGCCTGTTCTACAGTTGCTGAGTGTTTTTTTTGCCATTTTTGAGCGTCTTGAGCGATTTGGAGCGTTTTATTCATTTAGGTCACCACAGTGCCAGAGTATGGCCCCTTCTACATGAGCTGAGTGCTTTTTTTGACGTTTCTGAGGCTTTTGAGCATTTTAAAGCGTTTTGAAGCGTTTTCTTCATTTAGGTGACCACAGTTAGGGTTAGGGTCAAAAGAAGAACAATGTTTTCACATTGTGAAAAAAGGCACTGGCACAAGTTATATCCTCAAATTGATTCCTCATATATTTATTCTGTTTGCTACAGGTGGGGCATCCCAGATGGACACCCCCCCATAGAGAGACATTTTTTTTTTAAATTATTTAAACAATGTTTAAATAATAAAGAAAACATGTCTAATCTAAACTCAAAACAAAGGGTTTTTATTTTGAAGGATGGGAGTGCCACTGGAAGGGGGCCCTGAAACGCTGCCACTTTACCACCAGCTCACAGGACACACCAAGAGAGCAGGAGATCAGGTAAGCTAGGCGACAGTGCCATCTACAGGCCATTTAGAGAAATTGGTCCAGAGGGAAGAAAAAATAAAATAAAATAAAATAAAATAAATAATAATTGAAAAAATAAATAACCAGGAACCAAGAACTAGGAACCAGGTGTCAGAATGGAAGAAACATGTCTTCTAACTGAACCAGAAAACACTGAAACACAACACAATCTCAGTTCCATGTTTCCTTCGCTCTTCTGAACCACCGATGCTTTTTATTTCTGAAGAAATGAAGAAATACATCAGTCCAACTGATTGGATTTGAAGGCCCAGACTGCCAAGGTTCAAGGTTTTTTATTGTCATATGCACAAACTTTCACAAAGAAGCAAGGAACCAGGAACCAGACCAGGAACCAGACCAGGAACCAGACCAGGAACCACACCAGGAATCAGGCCAGCAACCAGGAACTAGACCAGGAACTAGGAACTAATGTAAATCACTTAGTCAAAGTGCTTCTGATGAGGAAACAGACGCACTGAAGAACTGTGTGTGTGTGTGTATGTGTCATCACAAAATCTACAATCCTGAATCACACCAAGAATTTATTAACGAGATCAAAGACAAACAGAAGAAATAAAAAATTTTATGGTTCCTCCTTGGCCTGTGAACATGAAACACACACACACATCCTCATTACACAGTAACACAGGAACTGTAAACCCTCCACCACATGAACCAAACAGACTAGAACAGTTAGTATTGATAGAACTAGGAACCAGGAACCAGACCAGGAACTAATGTAAATCACTTAGTCAAAGTGCTTCTGATGAGGAAACAGAAGCACTGAAGAACTGTGTGTGTGTGTGTGTGTCATCACAAAATCTACAATCCTGAATCACATCAAGCATTTATTAACGAGATCAAAGACAAACAGAAGAAATAAACATTTTTATGGTTCCTCCTTGGCTTGGCATCTCACACACACACACACACACACACACACACACACACACACACACACACACACACACACACACACACACACACACACACACACACACACACACACACACACACACACACACACACACACACACACACACACACACACACACACACACACACACACACACACACACACACACACACACACACACACACGTTCTAAAGCCTTGCAGGAGCTGTAGGAAGTAGCAGAAGGTGGCGGCGGGCCGTCCTATACTGATGACGTCACAGGTTTGAGTACTGCAGTGATTTACTATACATGTACAGTATATTAGTCTACATCAGTATTAATGTACATGTACAGTAAATGGTTCAGTTGGACGTCCTGATGTCCTGAAGACCTGCTGAACTACTGGATGCAGCAAAGAATCTGTAATCGGTCAAATTTAAAGATGTTTAAAATCAAAACGTTGGCAGCTAAAATCTAAAAATATCAGCCTCAGCTTTCAAAAGCTTGATCAGTGGAACCCTGGTCAGACCTGTGAGGTTTCTGAGTTGAGAGGACGGTGATGTCACACAGAAGAAGTCATCGTCCTCTCCTGGTTTATCCTCCTAGCTCGGAGAACAGAAATCTCCCAGCGCTCCTGTACGCACCGCTGGTCTTCTGCCCCACATTACATTAATACACTGATGATTGGTGACAGGCTGGATGATGTCATGTTTCTGTCAGCATGTAGTGATGTCACGGTGACGTCATCGGCTTTTTGGTTGACGCTCGTCTTGGTCCGGGGCTTGCTACAGGAAGGGAAGACAGACAGCACGTATTACCCGTCTTCATCAGCATCATCTTCATCATCATGACCACTGTCATGTCATCATCATCATAAACACCAACATTATCTTCATCCTCATCACCACCAACTCACGTTTCCATTGCTACTTATGCTCTGGTCTCTGTTGCCATGGAAACAGAGATCAAGGGCCAAATTACCCACAATGCTTTTGACCAGCAGCCAGAAAGCATTTTTCTCTCTCACACACACACACAGTACAGTATATACACTATAGAGACAGAGAGACAGACAGGCAGAGAGACAGACGGGCAGTACAGTATATACTATAGAGACAGACAGGCAGAGAGACAGACAGGCAGTACAGTATATACTATAGAGACAGAGACAGACAGGCAGAGAGACAGACATGCAGTACAGTATATACTATAGAGTGTAGGAGCCATTTTAAGTTTGCTTTCTAACTGCGTGCTATAGGAGCACAGGTATCTTTGTTTCAGTTTAGGATCTAGTTTCAGTTTAGGATCTTTGCCTTTGAAGACATGGACTTTTAGTTTGAAGTTTGTGAGGTGGCCTTGAGTTAAGATGGCCGACCCTCACCTTTGACCTTTAGTTAAGATGGCCAACACTCACCTTTAGGAGAACAAAGGAATTGGAATTGGATAGACGTGAAGGCACATAGTTCTTTACTTTCTATTCACTTGCTATTTACTGCTATTTATATACAATATTATTTGCTATTTTGGCTATTTAGGATAGGCCTACCTAGCCTACTTATCAAGACCCTTTGTTTGTTGGACCATAACCACCCATCAATTAGTCATTTTCTTTGGAGTTTTGCCTTTGTTTGCTATCACCTACCTACCCTGCTTACCTCTCTGCATCCATTCATCCATCTCACCTTCATCTAAAAAAGGTAAATCAACTTTGCATAGCCAGTCAAAGAAGCGATCTCTCACGTCTACAATAGGAATGTGGCTGTTTAATGGACAATTTTGAAAATATGCCATTACATAGAGACAGACAGGCAGAGAGACAGATGGGCAGTACAATATATACTATAGAGACAGACAGGCAGAGAAACAGACGGGCAGTACAGTATATACTATAGAGACAGAGACAGACAGGCAGAGAGACAGACGGGCAGTACAGTATATACTATAGAGACAGAGACAGACAGGCAGAGAGACAGACGGGCAGTACAGTATAAAGCAGCGGACTTGTTTGAATCAGCAGATTGTCGTAGAAACACCAGGAGAGACGCCAGCTATCGACCCGCACACACACGCACACACACACACACACACACACACAGCAAAAGAAAACCTTACCTCATCTATCTAGATTGAGGTCGATTCCAATAAACAATAAATTAGTGGGGGTGTAGTAGTAGTGGTAGTGGTAGTAGTGGTAGTAGTATTAGTGGTAATAGTAGTAGTATTAGTGGTAGTAGTAGTAGCAGTAGTAGTGGTAGTGGTAGAGTAGTGGTGGTAGTAGTAGTAGTAGCAGTAGCAGTGGTAGAGTAGTAGTAGTAGTGGTGGTAGAGTATTAGTGGTAGTAGTAGTAGTATTAGTGGTAGTACTAGTGGTAGTCATAGTAGAAGTTGTAGTGGTAGTAGTATTAGTGGTAGTAGTAGACAGCATGCCTTAGAGAGAGAGACAGCATGCCCAGAGAGAGAGACAGCATGCCCAGAGAGAGAGACAGCATGCCCAGAGAGAGAGAGAGAGAGACAGCATGCCCAGAGAGAGAGAGAGAGAGAGAGAGAGAGAGAGAGAGAGAGAGAGAGAGAGAGAGAGAGAGAGAGAGAGAGAGAGAGAGAGAGAGAGAGAGAGAGAGAGAGAGAGAGAGAGAGAGAGAGAGAGAGAGAGAATGCCTAGAGAGACAGACAGCTTCCAAGAGAGAGAGACAGCTCGTGACTGTTAGGTCGCCGGTTCAAATCCTGAGATGTCTGAGAGAGGGAAGTGAACACAACACAGCTAGTTAGGTATCTAGTTAGGTAGTTGGTTGGTTAGTTAGGTAGTTGACTGGTTAGTTAGTTAGCTGGTTGTTAGTTAGGTAGTTGGCTGGTTAGTTAGGTAGTTGGTTGGTTAGTTAGTAACTACACACACACACACACACACACACACATACCTACCTACACACACACACACACACACACCTACAGCAACACAATTCACCCTGTGTCACCCTCCTAGGCAGCACACCAACTATGGCCCTGTTTAGACTTGGCATTAAGATCCGATTTGGGATATCCGATATCAAGTTAACACCTCTAAGTACTGGTGTAAACGCACCCAAATCGCATTTAAGATCGCATCGCTCAGACCACATTCAGAGGTGGTCTAGAACCGATATGACCACATCCTCTTAGCAGTGTGCACGCGATGCATTCTGGGTCACATTGAAGGACCGTCTACTCAACTTACGTCCTCTGTTTAAGCGGCAGCGCTGTCAAAATTGGCCAAAATTACGATTATTCCTTTTTAAAAAAAAAACACCGCGCATTACGTCCATAAGAGGGCAAACCAATACAACGAGAGCCATGACTACTGGTATAGGTATATTTAATTTAACATGTTTTTAAAAGATCAACATACATACACATTACAAAATAAACTAATAAAATAATGTAAAACATCATTTAAAATCCATCTCTCTCTCTCTCTCTCTCTCTGTGCACCGTGGTTGGTGCTAGAGTGAGAGAACGCGCTGTCTCTCATAGGGTTAGGGTTAGGAGTGGATGTGAATTCATGCCCAGTCCATCACTGCCTTACACCAGGGAGGGCCTACCTCTCATTCAATCCTCTGGGGTCAACCGTGTCGAGCCTCACCATCCAGAGTCGCTCCGCTCTCCTTCTCTCCAAAGTGTTCCACCTAGGATTACACTGCAAGACCGACGCCTGCACAGACTCCCATCCGTGACCCAGGAAGTGCTGCACAAGCGGGGTGTGTGTCTCCCTACTCCTCAAAACATTATAACGGTGCTGAGTGAATCTCACCAGCATAGTGCTACCCGTTTCCCCCACATACTGTAACCCACATTGTTTACATGTAATTAGGTAAACACAGTTCTTAGTGTGGGGGCTTCCCCAGTATTCACTCTTGTAAACATTGTGGTTATGTTTGCTGCGCAACCAGGTTTGGTGCTTGAAAAATTCCCTGTGACCTTTCGGTGCTAGGGTGGACAGTGGCTTGACCTTGACCAACCGATCCTGCAGGTTTTTGTTTTTCCTGAACGCTGCAATGACACGGTGGTCTCTAAGTAGTTCAGTTCCTCTAATGACCATATTAAAATTATTTTTAATCACTCTAACCAGTTTCACAGTTGAGGGGGAATATGTGGTCACAAAGGGGAGAATATCAGAGACCAACTTGGGCTTGCTCTGCTGAAATGTCCCGAGGGACTTTCTAAGAAAGGACCTAGAGTACCCCCTTGTGGACAAAACAGCGAACAGCACCTTGGTGGCCCCAATAAAATCCTCCTTCCTTGTGCAAATCCTATGAAATCTAAGTAACTGTGACTTCACCAGACCAGCATATGTGTGTTTGGGATGAAAGCTGGTTTTGCAGAGCGTGAGTGTCTGTCTCTTTAAAAAAACACTCTGATTTCCAGCCTGTGAGGGTCCAGAAGATCAGAGGTCTTGTAGGTGGTGGTGTCAAGAGAGTCCACCACAGACAAGCTGGCAGTGGACTTTAACTTAATGCAAACATTGTCGTTGTTTAGAGTGAATAAAAATTGGTCAAAATCCTCTCTCGAATGAGGCCATACACCCCAGATATCATCTAAATACCTGTAATAATGCAGAGGCTGTTTAATGCAGGAGGCCAGAGCTGATGTCTCCCACTCAGCCATAAAAATGTTGGCATATGCAGGGGCAAACTTTTTGCCCATAGCAGTGCCTTTGACTTGTAGGAAGAACTCCCCATTAAATTCAAAATCATTTTTGGTTAGGTTGATGTCTAATAATTGAATTAGTTCTTTCTCTGGTCTTAATTTGTTTGGGTATTTTTGAAAAATGTTTTTATTGGCTTGAATGCCTTCTTTAGTATCAATATTAGTATATAGACTATCAATGTCAATAGTGAATAATAAAGAATTTTGGGGGACATGGAGTTTCTTAACCTTCTCTACAAAGTCATAGGTATCTTTGATGTAGCTGGCGTGCATGGTCGAAAGAGGATTTAAATAATAATACAGGAACTCGGCCGTATGATAGGTCTCACTGCTGCAATCTGAAACAATGGGCCTACCTGGGGGGATTTCCCTGGGTTTGCTCCACTTGTCAGGATCTTTATGGATCTTGGGCAGCATGTAAAATAATCAGAATCACCCAGTATGATTTTTGTTTGGCATTGATGATTTTTTTGTCATATAATGACTGCACAATCTTTCTGACTAATGGGATAGTGTCAAGATATATGGGACGATCCAACTTTAGATAATAATTTGTATCATTCAATTGTCTGTATCCCTCCCATAGATACTGGTCTCTGTCCATGATCACTACCACGCTTCCTTTATCAGCCGGTTTGATGACAATCTGTTTGTTGTTTCCTAGCTCCTTAAGGGCTCTGGCCTCCTCTTTATTGAGGTTTGGCTTGATGTGGTGAACCCGAAAGTGGTCATCAAAACAGCTGATGTCAGTGTTTATCAAAGTGGTGATCTCAGGGGGCAATTTGCTAAGGGGCGGAGTCCAATGAGATTTGGGAGTAAATGGGGGTGGTTCCGAATCATCTTTATGTTCATAATATGTGGCTAATTTGAGCCTTCTGTGATATTGCTGGATGTCCCATCTAGCTTGCTCTATAATATCCTTTGTGCTACCAATTGTGGGAATAAAATTTAGGCCTCTGTTAAGCAGAGTGAGTTGGGGAAGAGTCAATTGGAATGTTTTAGATAAGACCCTCCTGTAATGGCAGGCTTATGGGGATTTCTATTTTACGTACTGACACCAATGATCCAAGATGCGCTGAGCCGTCTGTCGAGTCCAGTGTATATTATCTGTTTTAAAGACTCGTACAGACAGCTCAGGGATGTGGGGAAGGTGCTTCCTAATATGCATGTTGAGTTGCAGGAGGTTACCTTGCTCCCAGAGAGGGAGAGATGTCAAATAATTTATTATAGGGACCCAGACCTCTGCGAAGGGGAACCGGTCCCTGACAGCCTTAACAGCTCTCTGCAACTGCTTTATGGTGGTTTGTTTAATGTTCTGGGCCTTGTTGTTTATCCCAAAGGACAAAATCATAGTGATGGGCAAAAAAGAACGAACAAATCTTTTTGAACGAATCTTTTTAGTGTCCGGTACGTACCGGGTTATCAAATCGAACGGACCAACTCCTCATGAATCCCTACTCACACTGCCCACGCCCACTCACGTTGCCTGCTATGAGAGACTGAGCGGCTGCTCTGAGCTGCTCGCGAACCGTTCAGTCTCTATCGGACTTCTCGGACATCTGCTCTCTAGGTTCGCGAGATGTCCGATAAGTCCGATAGAGACTGAACGGTTCATCAGCTCTCTCGTTCATCAGCTCTCTCGTCAATCTGCTCTCTCGTTCATCAGCTCTCTCGTCAATCTGCTCTCTCGTTCTCGAACCGTTGAGTCTCTATCGGACATCTCGGGACAGTAAAACGTAAAACTAAATCACAGGTTAATGATAATAATATTTTTAGTATTTACACAGAGTATTGCTATTGATTTCATTTTATTTTGTGTGCTCTTGACTTTCTTTTTCTAATAGAGACAGTTTTGTTGACCAATGTTAAATGGCTTATAGTTTACCCAATTACCAGTTACTTTATTAAACAACATCTTAAACAACAAAAACTGTTCTAATGTGTGCAGAATAGATCGCTACATTATTACATTGGCCTTTTTCACAATCCAATATGGCTCCTTGATCCGACAGGTACGCGGAAGTAGTCCGCGTCGTTCATCGTTCATTGAACGATGAACGAAAGAGCTGATGAACCATTCAGTCTCTCTCGTTCATCTCGGTCATCGGCTCTCTCGTTCATCGTTCAATTGAACGATGAACGAGAGAGCCGATAAGCCGATCAGCTCTCTCGTTCATCGTTCAATTGAACAACGATGAACGAGAGAGCCGATGAACGAGATGAACGAGAGATAGATAGAGTCCGATAGAGATTCGTTCATCTCGTTCATCAGCTCTCGTTCATTGAACGATGAACGAGAGCTGATGAACGAGAGAGACTACTTCCGCGTACCTGCCGGATCAAGGAGCCATATTGGATCGTGAAAAAGTAATGTAATAATGTAATAATGTAGCGATCTATTCTGCACACATTGACAACAGTTTTTGTTGTTTAAGATGTTGTTTAATAAATTAACTGGTAATTGGGTAAACTATAAGCCATTTAACATTGAACGAGATGAACAGAGAGGGCGATGTCCGAGCGCCAAACAAATAAATAACAGCGACTTCACCGGCGATTTGACTTTTTTTTCTCTGCAGATGCAGAAAGTTCAGTGCAAGCCATTCTAGTTCAATAATCCGATTTAGATTGGAGGAATTAAAGAAAAAAATGTAACGTTATACAGTTGCAAACGTCTTTATTAAAATGGCAAACATAAAAAATATAAAAACAAACAACAACAATGAAATAAATATAAGCATGTCTGCTCACTGCAGGGCATGACCAAACATAACAATCAAAGTGTCACAGTGACAAGGGCCTTAATATAAAACAACAAAAGAAACAAACAAAGTTGTAAACATATTATAACAAATACTTTTTATAAATAACAGCTCCTGTCCTACAGGGCATAAATTGGCAAACTATAAAATTACAAAAAAGAATGTAGGTCAGTAGTAATTTAAAATAAATATAAGCATCTCTGCTCACTGCAGGGCATGACCAAATGTAACAATCAGAGTGTCACAAGGGCCTAGGCTACACATTTTCCTTAAGCCATAAGGAAGGTTAGCATTCAATGTGACGCGAGTTCAAATCCATCCAGATAATGGCATGTGGCGGACATGAAGTTCACTGTGGCCCTTGACGTCCAACAGTCAGTGGTGAGACAAACTGCTGTTGCCTTCTTTACTTTCTGGAGGATTTCATCCCGCAGTTTGCCATACATAGAAGGAAGATGGGTTCTTGTAATGGTTCTTCTGGTGGGAAGGACATATGTTGGTTCCAGTGCTTTTATGAAGCTCCTAAAGCCCTTGTCCTCTACGATTGAAAATGGCTGGAAATCCTGAGCAATCATTTTTAATAACTCCTCATCCAGCTGGCATTGCCTTATTTGGCCCACAGGTCTCTGTATAAAGGAAGTCAGAGTTGTCTGTGATCTTTTTGGTCTTACTGTAGAGGTGGTCGAGGAGCTAGAAGCCGGAGATGTAGATGTTTGTGTTCCTGAGGAGCCAGCTGCAACAGTGGTTGCACAAGTTGAACTGGTTGTTGTGCTTGTTTGTGAGGTGACAGGAGTGTTGTCTTTTCTCTCCTCTAAAATCTGCACAGTCGGGTGTTTGTTTGTAAGGTGCCTTCTCATGTTTGAGGTAGATCCGCCGGTAACAGAAAACACGTTTTTGCAAATGTTGCATTTTGCTTTCGTGGATGAAACTGATTGAAAATGGTTCCAAATTGCAGTCCTCTTCCTGCTGCTCATTTTATTTTGATCCAGTAACGGTAGCAACGGCAATTAATTAATAGAGGAGCGACGAGCGAGGACCGATAGAAATCCTGTAAATCGTTTGTGACGGGACTCGAGAGACACTGAAACCGAAACTAAAAACGAACGGGGAAAAAAAGAATCAAAACTCGAAAGATTCGATTAATTTACATGTATCAACTCGAATGAATCGATTCTTTGAAAAGATTCGGTCTGCCCATCACTACAAAATCACCTTCTCAACAGTGGTGGAGGTGGTGGCTTTGGCGATGATGGCCTCAGCATGTCGAAATGTGGCCCCAGGGTAACCCAGGGTAATTTTGTATATCATCTGCACCTTTAAACCAAAGTCTGGGTCGTCTGAGTGCTTGGGTGGTGACTGGCTTTGTGTCTGGGTGTTGTCTGCAGCAGCCCCACGTCTGCGTCTGGTCACCGACGCGTAGGACCGCTGCTGGCCGTACTGCTGGTTGTAGCGGTTGCGGGAGGCTCCGTCAGGTGCTCGGGGGTTGCCGCGCTGGATTCTGCGGCCCCGCGGTAGTTCACCACCGTCCAGCCGTCCTCGTTGTTGCACCGATACATACCCGGAGCGGTGTGTCAATTTCGCCGAAGCTAAACTTCAGGTAAGAAGCCCGTGAAGAGCTCCGTGGCAATTACCAAGTTACGTTTCTTATATTGAACAAGCCGATGGCGACGTTTCGGTCCTGAAAAGAATGTGCTAGCAATGGAGTAAGCTAATCTCAATTGGTCTGGAGTTACCTGTTCAATGCTCTGAACCAAGTGAGTGGAAGCGGAGCTGTTCCGCGGTCTTTTGTGTATATATATATAGGGGGGCGGGGCCGAATAGGGAGCTTCCGCTAGAAAGGTCCTTTATTTTGGAAGGACGTCTTCCCTTTTTCCTGTTTGTTAATGTTTGTATTTTACTTTCCCCGTAATACATTATTCAACCCGTACTTTTATTCTTTGTCATGCAAGGGGGACCGATCGTGTCTAAAATTATTCCTGCCCTTCTACAGTGCGATTTACAGGTAAGTATAACTATTTTTGCATATTATGTCACAATTTATGATGAAATAATAACCTTTAAGTCCCTTTGTTTCTTAGGATAACTAACATGCTGAATTCAGCATTGCTCAATTGTGTTGTATCCAAGGAAGGTAAGCATAAATGAATAAGAAAAATTAATAAAATAAAAATAAATAATAAATAAATGGCTAAAGTTGTGGGTTTACCTCAGAGTTGTGTCTTATTTGGTTGTGCATGTATAAGCCATAATTCCCCAGAATGGTGGAGTCCAGCTTGGGGAAGAAGTGGTTAAGGTGAGGCAAGGGGAAAGAACTTGGTTAAGGTAAGGTTAAATGACAGGGACAGGCATAGAGTGACCCTTTATGGGTAAGGGTTAGGTTGGGGCAAGACTTACCCAATCCCCTGACTCTTTCGACCACCGACGACCTTAGAGCTTTGTTGCGCAGGGGTATATGGGTGGATACACTGGCCGACCACAGTTGATTTGTACCTCTGTTCTTCTGACTTTAACATATTAATTATGTTATGTTAAGTTATTTCTGCATTTGTTTGAACCCTTGAATGAAATATTAAAACACTCAATAAGACAGCAATTTAAGCATCATAATAATAATAATGTAAATAAACAAATAATTAATAATAAAATTATTCATTTGTAAAGTTTTTTGTTTCGAATTTGGAGCTAAATTTTAGAACACATCATCAGTAGTGTACCATAGATTCACGGGATGTTTCAGCCTTCGAACATTATACATCCTCTTCTAAGGCGGCCTGCTGAGAAAGATCAGTTCTCAGCCTGTGTTCCATGCCCAAAAGACCTGCCATTTTAGTTGTTTCTCTTCCTATTTTAAGTCCCAGTACAGACCCTGGCCGGATTCGGTCCTCTGGGACACCCTATACAAAATGGAGATTACATTTGACTCAGATTATACCATTCTAGTTTAGTGAGTTTTAAGATTAAATGCCCAATATGAGTCCATAGTCACCACTCCTGGTATCAAGTGATTCCGTCCTCCATTATCCGGGTCTGGATTCAGGGCTGAGGGGTTCAGAAGCTCCGCTGTGGATTGGCGTCAAAATGGTTGGTCCGTTTTGATGCTGGTGGTTAGCTGGTCCTTGTCGTCTGTGCTCCTGCTCTTCACGGTGTCTTCATGGATGTGTGCCCAGGCATGCTGGGATGTTGTGAATCTCTCTGTGAAGAGAGTTCAGCCTCCTGTAAAGGTGTGGCTGATCACTTTAATCCTGGATGTAAAGCTTGATGTCCAGGATTACTGTTGTGAAAATCAAAAAGTTTATTAGTATAATTTCTTCTACTGTTTGTTTTGGAGTTCTAATATAGTTTTGGAGTTTAGTTAAATTGAGGAGTGAGGAAAGAAAGTGGTTAAGGGATAGGATGCAGGGAGAGGTTAAAATGGAGGATGAAGTGCAGGAAGTGGTTAAGGTGAGGTATAAGATGAAGGGAAAGGTTAAGGTAAGAGATAAGATGTAGGGAGAGGTTAAGGTAGAGGAAGAAGTACAGGGAGAGGTTCAGGTGAGGTATAAGATGAGGGGAGAGGTTAAGGTAAGAGCTAAGATATAGGAAGAGGTTAAGAACAAAGTTTGTTTAAAAGGGTTTAGGGTTAGGGTTAGGTGAAGAAAAATGAATTGTTTCCTCCACTTTTCCATTGGGGTCCTCCATCCAGAATGAGAGATCGCTTTTCCATTAGACTGGTTGATGCCTGTTCCCTCGATGATGCTTTGATGGTGGGTGAAGGATCCATATCACCGTAGGTCAAAGGTCGAACCTTAATTTATGACATAAACATATCAGGGGTCCCCAAGCCCGGGCCAGCGGAGAGGAGGCCTCCCTCGTGCTTCTACTGGTCCAGCACAGTCCGTCCCGCTTTCCCCCGAGACAGACCTACCTCTTGTTGAGCCCCCTAGGGTGCATGGTGTCCAATCTGATGATCCAGACTCTCTCGGCCCTCTTCCTCTGTGGTGTGTGCCACCTGGGGTTGGACTGCAACACCGTGGCCCGAACAGCTGGCCATCCATGGGAGAGGAAGTACTGGACGAGTGGGGTGTGAGTCACCCTCTGTCTCAAAATATTATGCCTGTGCTGGGTAAATCTGACCAACACTGTGTTGTTGGTCTCCCCCACATACTGTGATCCACATGTTGCGCATGTTATTAAGTACACACAGTTTTTAGTGCGGGGGTTCCCCCAGCACAGGCTCTTATAAACATTATTATTATTATTATTATATTTATTGCGCAACCAAGGTTGGTGCTGAAAAAATTCCCCATGACCTTTCGGCATTAGGGTGGACAGTGGTTTTATTTTGGCCTTGACCAAACGATCCTGCAGGTTTTTATTTTTTCTAAATGCCGCAAGGATCCTATGGTCTTTTAAAATTGTGGTGCCTCCTATGACATTGTTAAAATTGTTTTTGATCACTCTGACCAGCCTCACAGTTGAAGGAGAATATGTAGTGACAAAGGGAAGCACATCAGAGACCACTCTGGGCTTGCTTTGCTGAAATGTCCTGAGGGACTTTCTAAGGAAAGACCTTGAGTACCCCCTTGTGGACAAAACAGCAAACAGCGTTTTAGTGGCTGCAATGAAATCTTCCCTCTGTGTGCATATCCTGTGAAACCTTAACAACTGGGACTTCACTAAACCAGCATAAGTATGTTTTGGGTGGAAACTCGTTTTGTGGAGCAGAGCATGTGTGTCTGTCTCCTTGAAAAAAACTTTTATCTCAAGTTTGTGAGTGTTAACCGAATCAGGGCCCTTATAGGTTGTTGTGTCCAAAAAATCTACAGAAATTAAGCTGGTAGTGGATTTAAGTTTAATTGAAGGGTTGTGGTTATTCAGAATGATCAAAAAGTAATTGAAATCCTCTCTCGAATGAGGCCATACACCCCAGATATCATCCAGATATCTCCAATAATGGAGAGGCCGTTTGTTGCAGGAAGCCAGGGCTGAGGCCTCACACTCGGCCATGAAAATATTGGCGTATGCCGGGGCAAATTTCTTCCCCATAGCAGTGCCTTTAATTTGAAGAAAATATTCACCATTGAATTCAAAGTCATTTTTAGTTAAGTTTATCTCTAATAATTGTAACAGTTCTTTGTCTGGTCTCTGTTTATTAGGGTGTTTTTGAAATACATTCTTTATGGCTTGGATGCCTTCCTTAATATCAATGTTTGTGTACAGACTGTCAATATCCATGGTGAATAGTATGGAGTCATAAGGGACATGGAGTTGTTTAACCTTATTAACAAAATCATATGTATCCTTAATATAACTGGTGTGTATGGTTGAGAGAGGATTCAAAAAATAATCTAAATATTCTGCAGTGTGGTATGTCTCACTACTGCAGTCTGAGACTATGGGTCTACCAGGGGGAATCTCCTGGGGCCTACTCCACTTACCTGGGTCCTTATGTATCTTGGGCAGCATGTAAAATAATCTGGGCCTCGGTTCAGAGTTACCCAGTAAATATGTTTTTTGTTTGGAATTAATAAATCTTTTATCCTGAAGTGATTGGATAATTTTTTGCACAATAGGGATAGTTTCAAGATAAATAGGACGGTCCAGTTTGGAGTAATATTTTGTGTCTTTTAATTGTCTATATCCTTCCCACAGGTATTGTTCCCTGTCCATAACAACCACCACACTGCCTTTATCAGCCGGTTTGATGATGATATTTTTGTTGTCTGCCAGTTCCCTAAGGGCCTTCGCCTCTGCTTTATTGAGATTGGGTTTCATATGACAGACTCTAAAATCATCATCAAAGCTGCCAACATCAGCAGTGATTAGGGTGGTGATCTCAGGGGGGAGTTTACTAAGAGGGGGAGGTCCAATCTGATTTAGGGGTGAATGGTGGTGGTTCCGAATCCTTTTTGTTTTCAAAATATGTGGGGTTAAGGGTTAGGGGTAGGGGTAGGGTTGCTCCATGCAAAGTCAATTCAGTGTGGTATCACTCCATAATTCCATGTCATTTACCTATCTACTAGACGGAAAGATGGTTCGTTGGAATATAAATCTGGTTGTACAATTTGGGTATCTGGTTGTGCAACTTGGGTATCTGGTTGTGCAACTTGGGTATAAAAGTGGCCACTTGATGGCAGCAAAGCTCTACCATATAAAATGTGGAATGGGTCTTCCAAATTTTGATGCCGATGTTGCACTTCCCAGTTGAATTTGACGTTTGTACGACTTCCAATTTCAATGTAAAATAGCATGCTTTGGTATAAAGTCCTATTTTCCTATTTTTAATTTTTTGTTTTCAAACTGAACATACATCAAAAGTGTATAGCATGCCATTGTCACCCAAAAGCTGAAATAGGCTGTTTTTGACCAATGTTTTTGCAATGTATTGTCATAAATCTCTTGTTTATCAGGAAACCCTTTAGAATCACGGAGGCCTTTCCTAAGATGTCTTGTATGAGGTCCTACAACCAAGTATGGCCAAGTTGGCCTCTTTGGAAAAATTGATCAGATAGGTGTAAAAGGCTTTGTCTCTTCTAAAGTCTGCTGAAATCTGAACCTGTTTGGATACCTAAAGCTGAAAAATGGAGCTACAGGTCTGCTTCTGATATAGGTGATACTGCTCCTCCTGAGCTTTCGCAAACTGTGACTTCTCTTCCAGGCCTTTCAGGCAAACCATATCCCATAAATAACAAACAAATAACAAAAAATAATAACAAGTAACAAAAAGGAACTAGAACTATTTACAAGAATTCCCATATAACATGTACAGTTGGTCCTAATGGATAGAGTATTTATCTAATATTGAGGCCATTAGGACGCTTAGTCTGGTGGGCGTTACTCTTAATGACGTTCCTGTGGGAATTCAAACAGGCTCCCAGCCCGTTTCGCGTTTCCCCAACATATTGTGCATTGCACAATGTGCATCTGAGCAGGTACACGCAATTTTTTAGTTTATTGCTTTTTGAAGATAGGTTGCTTGATGTGCTGCTCACACTGGTGCTACTGATCCCGTGTCAAAAGTTAATGCAATGGCAGATGCTGCTGCCAAACAAGCTGCACTTACCTCTTCCTCTATGGTCCTCCGGGGCCTTGTGAAACAACCTCCTTCTGCACAGCCACACCCTTCTCTTAATGATGTCTCAGTCCTGCAAGATTGCACTGATGTGACGGGGTCAGTTTTATATCGTATGATTTTATTTCTATGCATTGTCACTTGCATATTTTATGTGGTTACCTGTCCTCACTGTTGTGAGGACACTGGGTGTTTGTGTACAAATGCAACATGGCTGTTGAACTACTCCAATCAACTGATCCCAATCAGCTGAATGAGCAGCACCTGTGCACACAACACTTGGTAGCAGATATAGATGGACAGAGTATGCGACAGGGAGCAGCGCCAGACCAGAAACGCCAGACCAGGAACAGCAGCCCAGCGGCACACCCGGGACCTGAAGCGCAGCAGTCTGTGTCGTGAGGTGGACACCATCGAGGCTGGCTGTGGGACCAGGCGGGTGTGGGGAATTGTTGGGTCGGACGGTATGCTGGCGTTTGTCTCCGTGCGGCAAGGTGAAGACGACCGGGAACGGCGCCACCAGTGGGGACTGTTCACCGGAGACGGCTGTGGAGGAGCCTACCGGCAGAGGGGAAGTGATTTGCGGCAACAGGGGTGCAGTCGAGACTCGCTCCTCTTCGAGCTAAGTACCCCTCTCGCTCCGTTCCCTGATTCTTGGGATGTTTTTAACCTTGGCCAATTCTCCCAAATAGCCTATAGGCTATTCGCTTATTATTATTATTATTATTATTATTATTATTATTATTAGCCACCCTGTCCTCACCTGGACCTTTTATTCTTTTATGATAGCCTATCCGCAGCGTAGGACATAGACTGAAGGGTGCAGTAGGCCTACACACTCTTGAGTACGGTGACGGTGTGCTCTTAAGACTAGTGTATCTGGTTTGGATTATAACTGTGCGGTGACCGAGTGTCTCTGAGACTTCCTGACCTACGGGTCCTTAAGTGCATTGGGTGTGGTGTTAGATGTGCTGTGCTGTTTATAGTAAGAGTGTCAATCTAAGAGTATAGGCCACCTCCCTGGTAGTCCAGGAACTTTAACAAGGCCAACAGTGGTTGACTTGACTGGTCTGTCTCCAAGGAAACCTCGGCGGGACGGCGCCCGAGGAGGAAGGGGGACTAGAAGAGGGACGCAATGACTGGGTTTCTGAAGGACTATTGGGTTGGACTTTTGGGACATTGAGACCTTTTGTTAACATTGTGATACTTCTATTAAACTTGTCAAACTTTTACCCTTGGTTTCTGTGGTCCTTAACTCTGCTCAAACCCGATTTTATAAGAACCTGTGTAATTCTAGTGGAGTCTCAGGCTCCTGGCGTAGTCGGCTACATTCTCTATTCTTTATACATACTTAACCTCGCCACACTGAGCCCAATGAGAAGGCTTTATGGTCACGCAAAGGTTGTTTACAATGGGAGTCAGGCTTGTGGCTCCACCCTGATGGAGTGAGACTGGTTTGTCCTAAATCTCTCCATGTGTTGGCACGTGCCGCGCACGGTCCTGCACATGTAGGAAAGGGGGGGATAACCCATACGATAAGAACACAATGGTTTGCCCCCGGAATCACAGCCGCAGCAGAGTCGCTTGTCAAAACATGTCTCATTTGCGCACAAAACAACAAAGGAGAGAAAGAGAACCATCTCAGAGTAGCCAATAGCCTACCGGTTCCACAAATGTACGACTCTGAATGGGAACGTGATTCCAAAACTAACATGTCTTAATCATTAGAATGAAACTTAGAAGAGTGCGCTTACTGATTTTAGTGCCCCTGATCACACCCAATCATCTATCTCTCTGAGTATAATATTTACATGTTTAGTGTTGAGAGTAGCAAACATTTTTCATAAGGATGATCATATAGAAATGTGCATAACCACCTTTTGATTTACAGGTTGCTTTAATCTTACATTTTTATTTTTATCTTTAATCATTGTGATCATTGTATAATGTGATTTCTTAATCATAGAAAGAGTTTCCAGCCCTGGGTAATGGTAATTAACTCCAGCTAGGTTTGCAACAGATTAGCTGAACAGATGTATGTGATACCGATGGTATCAAAGGGGGGAACTGTGGTAGAATTTATGTCTATATGTCGTGTCTTATGTCTTGATCACTATATCCCAATCTTTCTGTTAATTTGAATTTATTTATTTAAACAAGGGACAGTGTACATTAATCAACATATCAAAAGACCTATTTAACATGTAAATGTACTCGAATTAGCCAAAAAGTTAGTATCCATCGATGGTCCCTTTTGCCAGATGGTGATAGGCATCCTAGAGCATGAATAAAAATACTACTTTGTTATACAGACGGAAAAAAAACATTTACAGTACAATAGACAAACATCACTGAATACAGGGTTAGGCGCAAGTCATCATAATAATTTAAAAAGCGGGCGGGCGGGCGTCTATATGGTTTAGAGTAACATTTTCTCCAAACCCGTCCGGTGGTGGTTTAGATGGACTACCCTTTCCCGAGGTCCTAGAGCTTTGGGAGTTAGACTAACTCTGTAAAAAAATTTAGCTCACTTCAGATACACGCTAGACAACTCCATACACACCACCCTGATAGTATTGTGGTTTATGCAGACAATTCAATAATGTGACTTGAGGTCATAACAAACATTATCAGGTCTTTAAAGGGCAATGTCACAATTTAAATGACTCCTCATTAACATAAATACACAAACCTGACAGCACACAGCATTAACAGAACAGTCATTTTAATATCAATAAACTGCTCTTGCATATGAAATACTGCTCATATATATATGTATATACAGTATCAACAAATATTGAAATAAACATCACTATGTGAAAATAAGTGCATAAAAAAGTGTAAGTGCACTTAATCTAGAACATAAACACAATGTAAATACAATAAAACAAACAGAAACAAACCTGTCATTGTCACTGCAACATAACCAAAACACATACATAATTGAACCCTGTGGATTTATAGCTTCTGTTTCTGTGACTGTCTCTTTGCAGCTATTCCTCTGTTTCTGACAAAGTCCCTTATATTTCGCACTGTTCTTTGTGCTAATGCAGGGCCTTCTACCAGCTTGCAATGACTACATTTGTTTTTGGTGGCCAGTTTTCCTTTACAAATGTGACCTGAAATGCCACATTACTGCAGCAACCTCAGCCTTAGACCACACTTTCTTTGGCACTCTTCTGGACTCATGTTCTTGACCAGCATCTTGTCCTGGAAGATATGCAAAGTATAAGAAAAAGTATCACACATACAAAACAATGTGTTGGCCGGTTGGATCAATCTCAACTAATGAACAGATTCCTGTTTACTTGTTGTTTCTGTGATGAACGTTCTTGAATACTCAATTTTCAGTTGACTGTTCACCTGATTTGATTTCACCAGCTAAATTTGTCCAACGTTGATGAATCTTAATATTGCAGATGGCCTGAAGGAGTGAAAAGGCATTGAAAGTACAGCGAGGATGCTCTAACAAGTAATGCATCAATAGTTTGTAATTTCTTTCTTGACCCAATACAAGGAACAGTAAACACAGGTTGGTACAGCTGCACACAGCTTTCCAGGCATTTGGCAAGTAGGTTGTACCTTTGAGACAGCCTAAATCTGTGGTAACTTCTCCGTGTCTTCTGTCTGTTAGTATAATCCCAGACTGACTGAATGATGCTTTATAACTGTTTGTTTGAGGTTGCTGTCTTGCAGCAGAGTAAATTTGGGAATCATCAGACACCTCTCTGATGGTATTGAGTGATGAATAAGAATCTAAACATCTGAAGTGCCAAAATGTTTTGCACCACCGTACTTTAAATTATTTGACATTTCATGTTTTAGGATCATTTTTTGTAGAGAAGTGGTGCAGTTTGCTAATGCCTATTATCAGATTAAATCTAAAATTAAGTTTACATTTTCAATGAAGGTGCGAGAGACAGGAAACAGGGAGAGACAGTTGTGACATGCAATAAAGGATGTACAGGTTATGTGGTATATGTATTAGTTTTTCTGAATTGCTAAAACACTAAACTCCATTCTCTGAAACAAATGCTCAGTGGTCTGAACACATTTATTGAATTTATCGATCACTCTTTTGGCAAAACCATAAACAATTTCCACCTATTTGCAGATCTCATTTACTCTTTTTGCAAAATTCTAAACACATTCTCACTCACTAAAACACATTTTGCATTGTGATGCACTTGTGATGCATAATGGTAACCACAGTTGGCAGAAGTTAGTTTTTCACAATTGCTAAGACACATTTCTTGAAACCTTCCACCCTTTTCTCAAAACTGTAAACACAAAACCCAATTTTCAAACTACATTCACAAAACCTCTGATCCTTCTTTTGCAAAATCAAACAAACACCTCAAAACAGTTTTATCTGTGCTCAAAATTAAACAATGTTTTCAGATCGTACACACACCAGTTGAAATTAAAACACTACTGAGCATTCATTACACACTACATCAGAAAATGGAAAACAGTGTTCAGGTCATGTAGCTCTGTGTTTATTGTTTATAATACAGTGAATGCATTTTGTGTTTTCCCCAAAAAAATATTCACAACTCAGTAACACAGTTTAGATATTGCACACCGTAAGTACTGCAAGAATTACAGTATTGAATGTCTGTGGATTCAGCGCTTGCAAAAAGCCAAAGGACAAAGACAAAATAGAATTGATCCCACTTTGTCCCTTCCAGTACTAGCATAAAATTTTGCATCCTCCTTCGGATTAATAAATCTTTGCCTTTGCATGTTTTCCGACAGTATACAAACTCATCTACATCATGAGAAAATTGCTCTAACTAAACCAACTTCAGTGAACCCCGTACAGTCTTGATGGCTCATGTTTACCAACCAGAACACACGGACACAGCTGTAGCCAGGGAAAAAAATATGTTAAAATAATTGTTATCCTTTAATCTGTGTCAAATAATCTTTTCATCTCCTCTTCCTTCTCACACTTTCTCCATCTTTAACTTCAGTCTACTTCAATAATATTTTTTCACTAATAATTTAAGCAGGGTAGCAGCATTATTTGGTTATCTATTGTGTGATGTGACAGCAGTGGAAATAACATTGTGTTTATGGCCCTGTGGCAGCTGGGAGGAGGGTGGGGTGAGGCTGAACGTGGATCCAGGGGAGAGTGGAATCTTCCCTGGATCCGGGACCGGCTGCGGCCAATCAAGCCTAATTGCAGCCGGGCCCTTTTTAACGTGTGTGAGAATGTGTGAGCGGGAGGGACGCGCCAGTGTGAGAGGTCGGCTGGAGCGGAGGGAGACGAGCCAGCGGGAGCCGTGCCTTAGTGAGGTCCACGGCGGACCTGCCGGGACGGAGGCGAGGGCGCGAGCGGCGGAGGCGGAGTGGGGGAGCGGGCTTCGGAGGCAAATGTGACAAGGTGCCACATAACCGGCGTCCGGAACAGACAGAGACACAGGCAGGAGAGAGTTTAAGGGCCAGCGTGGCCGTTTTATTTACATCCCAGTAACATAAACCCGGCCCGGGTTGACGGCAGCTGTTGTCGGCGCCGTCTCCTCTGCCGCGAAGCCCCAAGGCTGCCCGAGCCTGCCAGGCTTCCAGGATACATCTCAGTTCCAACCCCGGCTGGGCAGCCCTTGCAGGCGGCTCCCGACCGCCCCCGGACCTCTGCGGGACGCCGCGGCAGGAGACGGCCCGCTCCCGCTCCGTCTCTCCCGTTGCTGGCTCGACTCCTCTCTGCTGCTCCAGCCGACCGGATCCTCCGTCCTCCGTCCACGTCGGCTCCAAACACTCACGCCGCCAGCCTCTCACACTGGCGCGTCCCTCCCGCTCACACATTCACACCGGCTGCAATTAGGCTTGATTGGCCGCTGCCGGTCCCGGATCCAGGGAAGATTCCACTCTCCCCTGGATCCACGTTCAGCCTCACCCCACCCTCCTCCCAGCTGCCACAGGCCCCTTGAAATTGCATTCTGTGGTCTGTATGATTTCACAAAAAGTATGACTTTAACATGAACAAGGGCTTGGGATTTTATCATTACAATGCTTCTGTTATCAGAGGGTTTCTAACTGTTCCATGATTATTTAACTAACAACAAGCAGCTAACTAGTCAAAGATCTCAGCTGGAACCAGACTTCAAAAAGCTGTGTGTAGTGAAATGTACCACAATTTGTATAGACCAAAAAAAAAAATCTTAAGAAAAATCAACCATCCAATTCAACAAGCATAGCATGATCTAGAAACTCTGTTCACAATTCATAACCTGCCCCTGTACTCGGGTAATTAAATTCACAGATTGACATTACCATGCCTTTTTAATCCCTTTAACTGCCTGTGTCACTACTTTCCAAAACAAAACTCACAGCTGCTGTGTACACACGTGCTAGCTACATTAGCCGAATTATCTTATTACAATGCTAAATAAATCAAGCCGAGTTAGCTTTTTACAATGCAAAATGCTAAATCATCCACACCAAAAACATACACATTACTGTGTACAGAAGCTACTGTAACTAGTAAAAACACTTGCTCAAGCAAAAAAGCGACTATTTATAAATATATATGCTTACCGTGTGCTTTTAATCCTCCGGTGACAGCATGCTGCTGCTCTTTAATTGAGGTACGCATGCGGTATGAGACGTCATACCGCATGCGTAAACCAGCCAATCACAACGCAGCCCGCCAAATTTCGCCGTGTGTATCAAAAATGTGTATAAAAGTGCAATACAGCCTTGGCCTCTGGATGTGCTGTTCTATACACTGGGATACACTCAAAATCATGTCAAGCGGTAAAGACGGACTTTCAAAATAAAAGAGAGGATATGTTATTTAGATACTACTGAATGCAAATACACTGTTTGATTTAGGCGGACATTGGCATGGTCCTTGTATTACCCTACTGTTCGTGTAATGCTGGCACGTAGTCAGGTGTATTGTCCGCCCATACCATATAAACCAACACACACACACACACACATATATATATATATCAATGCTGACACTGTTGCTTCTCAATGAGCCACTTTTTAACACTGTGCTTGAATGAATAGTAGGATGAAGACTCTCTGATGGACTGGGGTATTGAATTCCATTAATGGGATGCTTTGAATGAAAATACAGCCTGGCTAATAATTGTGTTGTACCCATCTCTAGTGCAAGTATGAGGTCATCTTAACTGTTACATTACTAAGAGCCCATACTGAATGCCAACCCCATGAGAGTCAAGAAACCTTCTCATACCATACATATCATTTTGTCTAGGTTGTAAGTAACCTTGTAGGTGTGCTACATGATGATGAAACTACCCCTCTTCTGTCTTTCCCTTTATAATCACTGTTCAGACAGTGTGTGTGTGTATCTCTCCTGAGCGCTCAATATTGTATTGCATTGTATTCTGTTTGCTAATAAATGTGCTCATGTAATTCACGATTTAAAGACTTCTGTCTAGATCTGAATTTATTCGACATTGCTCGACAGGGTAAGGTGTATGCCGTTCCGGATCTTCTGTTCCTTGCCATCCGTTGTCGAGTCAAATCCAATGTTTGGGTATTAACCTTTCCCAACTTGGTCCGGACTAAATAGGAAGAGGATCGGTCTTTGTCCCTCATCCCTCACTGCTTCCATTAAAGAGATATAGCACTTAACGAGGTGAAGAATCTCAAACTTTGGCGCCCCCTACCTCCAGACAGGAAGGCGATGCAGCTTTGGTTCAATGACCAGGCGGCCCTTTCCGTCAATGCCTGGCTTGTGGCTCTACGACCTAGTATGGCCACTTTCATCTAATTAAGCAGGAAGGCCTGAAAGGCCATAAGTCCCACAGGCCTGGCTGCAGTCAAAAATCCATCAGGCGCCAAAATATTGACTTTGAGATACTGGCTTGATTTTTACATCTCTTACAGAGCGCTGCGAGAGGCTCCAGGAACCGTTCCCCCCACGTCCCTAACCTTTGGCATTTCCGAGTTACAGCCTGCCAAAGTCTAGCGGTGCTTTTACTTACATATAAATCATTACATGGGATGGCACCGTCCTATTTATCCGATTTGATTATACCATACAAACCGCCACGTGCCCTTAGATCTCAGGACGTTGGCTACCTGTCTATCCCAGCAGTCAAAAAGAAAACTGCAGGTAACAGAGCCTTTTCTTACCGGGCTCCCTATCTATGGAACAGTCTGCCTGCCTCAGTCAGAGAGGCAGGCTCTATCGACGTCTTTAAGTCAAGGCTAAAAACAGGGTCGCTCAGTCTCTTCTCAGAGTAAGGCTAGACCAGTTAGCTTATCCTAGCTCAGGGTCCTGCCGATGGACATTAGCATCCTGCCTGCATGTCCTATTGTTCTGGTCTACTTGCTGCTGTCCACTGACGCTGGTCATGTTTGTCTGTGTGAGCGCGTGCGTGTGGGTGAGTCTCCTATCTGTTCCAGGCTGCAGCCCGGCAGAGTTGGTGTCCGAGTGGTCCCGCCTCCTAGGACGATGCTGACTGAGCAGGCGTTGCGTTCTCCTATCTGGGCAGAGTTGGCGTCTGCATGGTCCCCTAGTCCTATGATGACGTCGACTGAGTTGCCGTTGCTGTGATGCCACCCCATCAGTAGTTATACAAGTCACCTTATGTCACTAAACTATTTTTATTACATGATTTATGACCCCCTGTCAAATTTGATTGATGTCAGTTTGACATTGATGGACACCTGTCAAAAAAGTGATTTAATGTTTGTCCTTTGACCTCTTAGTGATGGACAGCATGTCAGCCCTGTCAGGCCACCTGTCAAATTTGATTGATGTCAGTTTGACATTGATGGGCACCTGTCAAAAAAGTGATTTAATGTTTGTCCTTTGACCTCTTAGTGATGGACAGCATGTCAGCCCTGTCAGTGGAAGAGAGCATGACAGGCAGGCTGTCAGTGGAAGAGAGCATGGCACTGGGGGGTTTTATGAGGTGTTGTTGCTGACCTCCTTGTGACCGAGGGTTCGGCAGCCATGATAGTTGTCAGACCAGGCAGTTTGAAAGTGTGAGTGGGGGGAAGTGACATCCGTTGATCTTGGGATGTTGATCAAGGAAGTGGGGGGGTCATAGTGTGTGCAAGGGTTGGGGTGGTTGAGGGGGAAGTTGTGCTGGGTGAAAGTGTTAGTGTGCTATGAGACTGGCCATTTTGAAAGGGTGGGGGGAAAGTGACATCCATTGATCTTGTGATACTGATCAAGCGACTTGCCCATATGGTGTGCATGGGATGGGGGTTTGTGGCAACTCTCAGTGTGGAAGTGTCTGGGATGCTATGAGAGTGTATTCAACTTTATAACCTTAAGGAAGTCTATTGATCAAGGAAGGGCCCATAGGGTGTGTGCAAGGATAGGAGGGTTGGAGGGGTGGAAGCCCACCCCAGTGTGGAAGTATCATGGTGCTATGAGACTGGGGGTTGTTTTATATTCCTTAAGGAAGTCTTTTGATGATGCAAAGGATGGTGAAATAAACCCAGGGAGGAGGGGGGGAGCTTCTGGAGGAAGTCTTTGGGGCCAGGCCTGTGTATAGCTGGGAGGTGTTAAAAGAACCCAGGGTGGGGGGATGCGGGCGTCCTGAAGAAGCTTTATTGATCAGGCACGTGCATAGATGGGTGTGGGGGTCACAAGAGGGTTTATGACCCTGGTTTATCAATAAAAAAGCTTAAATCTTGAGTGTGACCCTACTATTTTCATCTAGACACATTTGACAAACACCAAAAAGACATTTCCCATACCAGGAATTGAACCTGGGTCTCCTGGCTGGACTCCTGGCATCGTAACCACTAGACCATACGGGATGTGTACAAATGCATGAGGGTGTGATGGAGAGTTTGTTGGCGGGAGGTGTGTGAAATCATGTTAAAGATAGTTAAAAGAAAGTTAAAGATATAACATTAGTTTATATCTGAGTGATAAATGAAATGAGTTAAAAATAAAATCTGAATAGGGGCAACGTGGTAGAGGCAGAAGGGTGACAAGTCTGTGGTTGTACTTTAGTAATTGATGTTTTACTGCTTAGATCACACATGCCATTTTGTGCGCTGAACATTGAAACGTGAAGGTGTCGAAAGCATCCGAGTGCGAGTTCCTGAAGAAAAATCTATTGACCAGTTGCCTGGTAGTGGGGGCAGAGATACAACAGGTGGGACGATGGGAAATTGTTTTTGTTTGATGATCCTGTTGTTCAGACACGCATTTGCGACCGGAATACCTAAAAAGAAAAAAGGGGGGAAAAAAGAGGCGGGATTTTAAAAAAAGGCTAAATATGGCGCCTAGGAACTAATGGGTCATTATTCGGAATCTTATTCTGAAAGCAACTCCATCCGTCATGTCTGTCTCTTCAACACCCTCGCTACCAGCAGGAGATCAACCCATGGAGGGCAGTTTGAGTTGGCAGAGTCCGGACCCTGACATTCAATACGATGCTGTAGTGAATGTCCCTCCGAATACGCCTGTCAGAAAAAGAAGAATCAGACCCCTGCGTCTGACTAATGCTGACCGCGATATAGCTAGTCCCTGTCATCCAACTATCATACCATCTCACACACACACACACACACACACACACACACACACACACACACACACACACACGAAACACAACTGGATTTTAAAGTAGGGCACAGCTAAACTAACCATAACAACATCTAGATTATGTATATGATCATGGACGTTTTATTGACAAGCTAGAATAGCACCTCAATACAAATTAAGCATGCAGTCATGTTTAAACAGCCTTGCTTTGGCGAGTACTTTGTTTTTGATGGAGCACAAATTATATTTAAGTGTCCCTCAATTACAGGTTTGAACACATGGTACATTATCTTTATTTTATCATAATGGTGATAGGAGACTTGGATGTGATTTAGCCTCTAAAGACTAAAAATCTAAAGACTATAAAAGTGTGCAGCATAACTAACATATGCAGTCCTGTAAAGTCCAGAACATTCCAACACCTAGTCTGGCATACATTTTTGGCATACATTGATTTCCAGCGCTTAAACATTTTACAGATCTGTTGGATGTTTGATCATGTAGTAGCAAACATTACCCAGCATATTCAAGTTTATATTTACAGAATAAAGGCTCAAATTTGTATTGATTTGTATTTGTATTGATGTTTATTACACAATACCACAAAAATCTGCCATGACATCATGAACTTCATAAGCTTAAAGGACTACTTAAGGAATACTTCAATGTATGTTGTCTCTCATTTTTTCTAAGTGTATGGTTACCAAGGTATGGCTTCCTATGATACGGCAAGATTCCTAAAGTTATTTTTGGTTTTGTTTGTTTGTTTTTCTCAGGGCAGTGTGCTTGTGAAAATGCATCTATGTTTTGTCACTTGATCACTATTGGTTGTTTGTAGTTTTGTGGTTGTGTTAATATGCCTATTGTAGACCAAAATAGTTTTTTATAAGAAATGCAACAAAACATAAAAATGAATTTGACGCAGTAGCTGTGTTGTAAACTATCGCAGGGGGGACAGAGCTGCACCTGCTCTTCCCAATTAGCACACAGATGACAGACAAAAGGTCGAGGGGGGTTGTAAGGGACAAGACAAATTATCACATGGACAACTGTATAAACGTATTGTATCTTGTGGGTCTTCCCCAGAATCTTCTCACAGGCAGAGATGCTGTTGGATATTTTTCCCTTTCAGTGCTGCTTTCTTGTTACGTTCATCACCACAACCAAGAAATAATTCCTAACAAAGGCTATCCCTAAAATATTATTCTAACATTGTAGACAATCACCAATTTATACTTGAGATGGACCAAGATGTTAAATTTGCACATATTTGTAGATAGTTTATTAAGCCAAAAAAGAGAGAATAATGATACACAACTTTCAATCTCAACAACTTAATTCAAATTTAGCTGAGGCTCATCTTGGAGTGCATTTTACAGTCCTTCATGTTCGCTGAAAAGCATTTGAGCCAACCATCACTTGATGTTTGATTATGGTTAAAAGTATTTTCAAGAAAAAATAAATAAATTAAAACCAATCTGTAAGATAACTTTAAAAGTCATGATGTGGTCAAAATGTGTGATAAGACAGTATCATTGGAAATGATTACAAGACAATCTATTTTTGTAATAGCGACACATCATCTGAAAGCAAAATGTAAACCCTTTGGCAAATATATTCACAATATTTTGTTGATGTAAGGGGTAATTCTCATCCTGTATGGCCTGTATGTTCAAAATATGAAATTTAATTAAATGGGGCCATGTTTCACAATCTGGAGTAAAGATGGCATTTGTTAAATCTTGAAATTAAATGTGGCTATGGTTAATAGAAGCTTAGGGTTTGTCATCTGACGTTCAAGCTTTTTGCTGCCATATCATGTATGTAGATGCTTTTGTAAAAATACACTTGAGTTGAACTATGACATGTGCTTATGAATATGTGTATATTTTGTTAGGCTTATTACCTACGTTAGCTTACTATTTTATTATCTACCTAAAAATACTTCTCCTATACAGATATGAACTTGGCAGAAGTGGAGCTGGTGTAGTAAAGGTAGTTAACATCACAACTAAGCAATGTGTTTTCAGTTTGTCCATGTAATTTTATGCTCCAAGTTGGTTTGTATTTTATTATTATTATTATTATTATTGTTATGAAACAAGCTTGTTTGAAATGTATTGACTGCTGTTTTGAAATAGGGGATAAGGTTTTTTTATGTATGTGCAAGGAAGTTTTATAATATGACTTGTCAAACACTAGACTGGAGTGAGTTTTCCAACATTACCAAGTTGAGAGAGAGTTGTATTTGACAGACATGACCTGAGAGATGAAGCACATCCTTCCAGCTGTACTCAGATAGCCACTCTTCACATTCAAAATAGGGGTCATATAGAAGTAAGAGATTGGAAATTTCAAATTTCAAATTTCAGGAAATTGATTGGGTGAAGGGTTACACACAATAAGAAATATTTATTAGGTTTTCCTTCCAAATTGTTGCATGGGATGGTAAAAATTGAACAAATTGAGTTATTTCCTAAAAACAAGGGTATGGTTCTCGCAAATATTCTGAAAGGACAGAAGGGATACCATTTGACAGCTATCCAGTAATCAGCATCACCTGGTATGTGAAGCAGATCTTACCGTTAAGTCTCATTACACCAACCACCACTTCTCAAACCAGAAAAGAGATTTGCACTAGACTTATTTTGGTCTTCTTTTATCAAAAGCAATATAATTCAGATCACTCCACACGTTTCGAAACCACAGTATCTGAGGGTTGTCTGCCCACAATGGGAATGCTGAGTAAATGATGATATTTGAAAAGTTTGGAGGTGAGCATTTTTATATAAAAGGTACAAAATTGGAGTATCTTACCTATTAAATGCACGTAAACTTAGAAATCCACACATTGTTAATAACTGATTTTACCCAGCAATACCCCGAGTATAAGTGTCCAGATTTGAGGGGCATTAACACTGTTGTTTCCTCCTGTGATTGTTTTGGACAAATCAAGCAGTTCTGGCAAATCCAAAGTGAGAGACAGGACGTACAATGGGAAATAATCATTTCTCATACATTAAATATAAAATGTCTTCATCATACAGCCATTTATTAATGGAAGACAACATGTAGACAACATCGAAGAAGAACACCTGGAAAAACTTCAAGACAATGTGATACCAAAACATAAGCCTGTGTTAAAACGTGCAAATGTCCACTGATGCACACAACTATATTTTAAAACCATTTAAAACCATATTTTTTTTCTGGGATGATACAAAAAAAAAAAAGCTTTAAAGTGAAACAATAATGAAATACTTTTTAGAAAAAGATTGATTCCAAATGCATCTTTTGTTATATTCACACAGAATCAATGTCTATGTAGAGAATTGTGGCCACCAAAATCATAATTCATCGTTTTTAGCGAGGTCAGGAGTAATTGCAGGGGTAAAATTGTTGACCTTATGTCTTTATTTTGTTGATTGATAAGTGTAAATCTTCAATAATTCATGACAGCAATTCAGTGGACAATAAATATTTCTTATTGTGTGTAACCCTTCACCCAATCAATTTCCTGAAATTTGAAATTTCCAATCTCTTACTTCTATATGACCCCTATTTTGAATGTGAAGGGTGGCTATCTGAGTACAGCTGGAAGGATGTGCTTCATCTCTCAGGTCATGTCTGTCAAATACAACTCTCTCTCAACTTGGTAATGTTGGAAAACTCACTCCAGTCTAGTGTTTGACAAGTCATATTATAAAACTTCCTTGCACATACATAAAAAAACCTTATCCCCTATTTCAAAACAGCAGTCAATACATTTCAAACAAGCTTGTTTCATAACAATAATAATAATAATAATAAAATACAAACCAACTTGGAGCATAAAATTACATGGACAAACTGAAAACACATTGCTTAGTTGTGATGTTAACTACCTTTACTACACCAGCTCCACTTCTGCCAAGTTCATATCTGTATAGGAGAAGTATTTTTAGGTAGATAATAAAATAGTAAGCTAACGTAGGTAATAAGCCTAACAAAATATACACATATTCATAAGCACATGTCATAGTTCAACTCAAGTGTATTTTTACAAAAGCATCTACATACATGATATGGCAGCAAAAAGCTTGAACGTCAGATGACAAACCCTAAGCTTCTATTAACCATAGCCACATTTAATTTCAAGATTTAACAAATGCCATCTTTACTCCAGATTGTGAAACATGGCCCCATTTAATTAAATTTCATATTTTGAACATACAGGCCATACAGGATGAGAATTACCCCTTACATCAACAAAATATTGTGAATATATTTGCCAAAGGGTTTACATTTTGCTTTCAGATGATGTGTCGCTATTACAAAAATAGATTGTCTTGTAATCATTTCCAATGATACTGTCTTATCACACATTTTGACCACATCATGACTTTTAAAGTTATCTTACAGATTGGTTTTAATTTATTTATTTTTTCTTGAAAATACTTTTAACCATAATCAAACATCAAGTGATGGTTGGCTCAAATGCTTTTCAGCGAACATGAAGGACTGTAAAATGCACTCCAAGATGAGCCTCAGCTAAATTTGAATTAAGTTGTTGAGATTGAAAGTTGTGTATCATTATTCTCTCTTTTTTGGCTTAATAAACTATCTACAAATATGTGCAAATTTAACATCTTGGTCCATCTCAAGTATAAATTGGTGATTGTCTACAATGTTAGAATAATATTTTAGGGATAGCCTTTGTTAGGAATTATTTCTTGGTTGTGGTGATGAACGTAACAAGAAAGCAGCACTGAAAGGGAAAAATATCCAACAGCATCTCTGCCTGTGAGAAGATTCTGGGGAAGACCCACAAGATACAATACGTTTATACAGTTGTCCATGTGATAATTTGTCTTGTCCCTTACAACCCCCCTCGACCTTTTGTCTGTCATCTGTGTGCTAATTGGGAAGAGCAGGTGCAGCTCTGTCCCCCCTGCGATAGTTTACAACACAGCTACTGCGTCAAATTCATTTTTATGTTTTGTTGCATTTCTTATAAAAAACTATTTTGGTCTACAATAGGCATATTAACACAACCACAAAACTACAAACAACCAATAGTGATCAAGTGACAAAACATAGATGCATTTTCACAAGCACACTGCCCTGAGAAAAACAAACAAACAAAACCAAAAATAACTTTAGGAATCTTGCCGTATCATAGGAAGCCATACCTTGGTAACCATACACTTAGAAAAAATGAGAGACAACATACATTGAAGTATTCCTTAAGTAGTCCTTTAAGCTTATGAAGTTCATGATGTCATGGCAGATTTTTGTGGTATTGTGTAATAAACATCAATACAAATACAAATCAATACAAATTTGAGCCTTTATTCTGTAAATATAAACTTGAATATGCTGGGTAATGTTTGCTACTACATGATCAAACATCCAACAGATCTGTAAAATGTTTAAGCGCTGGAAATCAATGTATGCCAAAAATGTATGCCAGACTAGGTGTTGGAATGTTCTGGACTTTACAGGACTGCATATGTTAGTTATGCTGCACACTTTTATAGTCTTTAGATTTTTAGTCTTTAGAGGCTAAATCACATCCAAGTCTCCTATCACCATTATGATAAAATAAAGATAATGTACCATGTGTTCAAACCTGTAATTGAGGGACACTTAAATATAATTTGTGCTCCATCAAAAACAAAGTACTCGCCAAAGCAAGGCTGTTTAAACATGACTGCATGCTTAATTTGTATTGAGGTGCTATTCTAGCTTGTCAATAAAACGTCCATGATCATATACATAATCTAGATGTTGTTATGGTTAGTTTAGCTGTGCCCTACTTTAAAATCCAGTTGTGTTTCGTGTGTGTGTGTGTGTGTGTGTGTGTGTGTGTGTGTGTGTGTGTGTGTGTGTGTGTGTGTGAGATGGTATGATAGTTGGATGACAGGGACTAGCTATATCGCGGTCAGCATTAGTCAGACGCAGGGGTCTGATTCTTCTTTTTCTGACAGGCGTATTCGGAGGGACATTCACTACAGCATCGTATTGAATGTCAGGGTCCGGACTCTGCCAACTCAAACTGCCCTCCATGGGTTGATCTCCTGCTGGTAGCGAGGGTGTTGAAGAGACAGACATGACGGATGGAGTTGCTTTCAGAATAAGATTCCGAATAATGACCCATTAGTTCCTAGGCGCCATATTTAGCCTTTTTTAAAAATCCCGCCTCTTTTTTCCCCCCTTTTTTCTTTTTAGGTATTCCGGTCGCAAATGCGTGTCTGAACAACAGGATCATCAAACAAAAACAATTTCCCATCGTCCCACCTGTTGTATCTCTGCCCCCACTACCAGGCAACTGGTCAATAGATTTTTCTTCAGGAACTCGCACTCGGATGCTTTCGACACCTTCACGTTTCAATGTTCAGCGCACAAAATGGCATGTGTGATCTAAGCAGTAAAACATCAATTACTAAAGTACAACCACAGACTTGTCACCCTTCTGCCTCTACCACGTTGCCCCTATTCAGATTTTATTTTTAACTCATTTCATTTATCACTCAGATATAAACTAATGTTATATCTTTAACTTTCTTTTAACTATCTTTAACATGATTTCACACACCTCCCGCCAACAAACTCTCCATCACACCCTCATGCATTTGTACACATCCCGTATGGTCTAGTGGTTACGATGCCAGGAGTCCAGCCAGGAGACCCAGGTTCAATTCCTGGTATGGGAAATGTCTTTTTGGTGTTTGTCAAATGTGTCTAGATGAAAATAGTAGGGTCACACTCAAGATTTAAGCTTTTTTATTGATAAACCAGGGTCATAAACCCTCTTGTGACCCCCACACCCATCTATGCACGTGCCTGATCAATAAAGCTTCTTCAGGACGCCCGCATCCCCCCACCCTGGGTTCTTTTAACACCTCCCAGCTATACACAGGCCTGGCCCCAAAGACTTCCTCCAGAAGCTCCCCCCCTCCTCCCTGGGTTTATTTCACCATCCTTTGCATCATCAAAAGACTTCCTTAAGGAATATAAAACAACCCCCAGTCTCATAGCACCATGATACTTCCACACTGGGGTGGGCTTCCACCCCTCCAACCCTCCTATCCTTGCACACACCCTATGGGCCCTTCCTTGATCAATAGACTTCCTTAAGGTTATAAAGTTGAATACACTCTCATAGCATCCAGACACTTCCACACTGAGAGTTGCCACAAACCCCCATCCCATGCACACCATATGGGCAAGTCGCTTGATCAGTATCACAAGATCAATGGATGTCACTTTCCCCCCACCCTTTCAAAATGGCCAGTCTCATAGCACACTAACACTTTCACCCAGCACAACTTCCCCCTCAACCACCCCAACCCTTGCACACACTATGACCCCCCCACTTCCTTGATCAACATCCCAAGATCAACGGATGTCACTTCCCCCCACTCACACTTTCAAACTGCCTGGTCTGACAACTATCATGGCTGCCGAACCCTCGGTCACAAGGAGGTCAGCAACAACACCTCATAAAACCCCCCAGTGCCATGCTCTCTTCCACTGACAGCCTGCCTGTCATGCTCTCTTCCACTGACAGGGCTGACATGCTGTCCATCACTAAGAGGTCAAAGGACAAACATTAAATCACTTTTTTGACAGGTGCCCATCAATGTCAAACTGACATCAATCAAATTTGACAGGTGGCCTGACAGGGCTGACATGCTGTCCATCACTAAGAGGTCAAAGGACAAACATTAAATCACTTTTTTGACAGGTGTCCATCAATGTCAAACTGACATCATCAATCAAATTTGACAGGGGGTCATAAATCATGTAATAAAAATAGTTTAGTGACATAAGGTGACTTGTATAACTACTCCCATCAGATGTGGATGTCCCACCAAAATGAACTTTCATATATTGTGTATACTCTGCTTGCCCAAACATGGCATCTATTGCACGCCCAACCGTCCTGGTAGGGGGATCTGTCTCTGAGTAGCCCCTCCCAAGGTTTCTCCCAATTTTCCAATAAGGTTTTTGTGGGAGTTTTTCCTTGTCCTCTGTGAAGGTCTAAGGCTGGGGGATGTCGTGTACTAATCATTTATTATTTTCACATGTTGGGCACTGTGAAGCCCTTAGGGACTGTAACGGTGATTAAGGGCTATACAAATAAATGTGATTTGATTTGATCCCAAACTTTGCATTCTGACTCAGTACTTGAAGAGTCTTTGAAATACTTACACATTTGCATCTTTGGGCATTCTCATAGGTGGAATTTTGGAAGTAGTTCCCAGGTCTATAACTCATGATTACATGTACCTAGAGTCATCCAGCAACATGTGTTTTATGCAGCAATCTTAAAGCTTCCATGTGTATTCAGAATCTGTCCAATTTTTGTTATGTTTATAATATTGAATCATTACATTATTATTATTATTCTCCCTATTACTCTCATTAGTCTTATTATATTAGTTCTACAGTGGAAACACTCCTGTTTTAACCTGTAGTGGCTCTGAAGTGATATCCTGTTTCGACAGTAGGGGGCAGCAGCGACTTGCTTATGACTAACATCCCCCCCCCCGCCCATCAACTCCTGCTGCCAATCTGCCTGCACAGCAGAAGGCCATCCACTCATCAACCTCAGCAGTACAAATACCTCACCTCTGCAGTCCAGTCTCCGCATGTGGTACTATACTACGACCAACTTGAGCTTTATTTTTTGGACTTACCTTTGCTTCTCTGTGACCCAGATCGACTTCTCACCAGTTACCTGCCTGCCTGCCACTCCAGCCTGTCTCCGTCACCAGCACTGCTCAGCCTGCCTGCCCTGCTTCAACCTGCTTTCAAATAATTGAAATCAGGTGTCCAATCACTTCCATGGCCACGGGTGTATAAAATCAAGCACCAAGGCATGCAGACTGTTTCTTTTTGTGAAAGAATGGGTCGCTCTCAGGAGCTCAGTGAATTCCAGCGTGGTACTGTGATAGGATGCCACCTGTGCAACAAGTCCAGTCGTGAAATTTCCTCGCTCCTAAATATTCCACAGTCAAGTGTCAGTGGTATTATAACAAAGTGGAAGCGATTGGGAACGACAGCAACTCAGCCACAAAGTGGTCGGCCATGTGAAAAGAGCGGGGTCAGCGGATGCTGAGGCGCATAGTGCACAGAGGTCGCCAACTTTCTGCAGAGTCAATCGCTACAGACCTCCAAACTTCATGTGTCCTTCAGATTAGCTCAAGAACAGTGCGTAGAGAGCTTCATGGAATGGGTTTCCATGGCCGAGCAGCTGCATCCAAGCCATACATCACCAAGTGCAATGCAAAGCGTCGGATGCAGTGGTGTAAAGCATGCCGCCACTGGACTCTAGAGCAGTGGAGACGCGTTCTCTGGAGTGATGAATCGTGCTTCACCATCTGGCGATCTGATGGACGAGTCTGGGTTTGGTGGTTGCCAGGAGAACGGTACTTGTCTGACTGCATTGTGCCAAGTGTAAAGTTTGGTGGAGGGGGGATTATGGTGTGGGGTTGTTTTTCAGGAGCTGGGCTTGGCCCCTTAGTTCCAGTGAAAGGAACTCTGAATGCTTCAGCATACCAAGTGATTTTAGACAATTCCATGCTCCCAACTTTGTGGGAACAGTTTGGGGATGGCCCCTTCTTGTTCCAACATGACTGTGCACCAGTGCACAAAGCAAGGTCCATAAAGACATGGATGGGAGAGTTTGGTGTGGATGAACTTGACTGGCCTGCGCAGAGTCCTGACCTCAACCCGATAGAACACCTTTGGGATGAATTAGAGCGGAGACTGAGAGCCAGGCCTTCTCGTCCAACATCAGTGTGACCTCACAAATGCGCTTCTGGAAGAATGGTCAAAAATTCCCATAAACACACTCCTAAACCTTGTGGAAAGCCTTCCCAGAAGAGTTGAAGCTGTTATAGCTGCAAAGGGTGGACCGACGTCATATTAAACCCTATGGATTAAGAATGGGATGTCACTTAAGTTCATATGCGAGTCAAGGCAGGTGAGCCAATACTTTTGCCAATATAGTGTATATATATATATAAAATTTTTGGTTACTACACAAAAGCCATAAAAAACTACATAATAATTAAAGCTGCAAGCAGCGTTGAACGGGCCCTCGCACCCTGGCGTCGTCAGTACGTGTCGCACACTAATCACATCGCCGCATGTGGGTTTCATGTAAATCGGAGGATGTTTGTCATGTATGGCTGACTTCCTGTCTCCACTAGGTGGAGCTGCAACTATGAGTCAATACTGACATGTAGATGTGTTCAGGATGGGGCTCTTAGGAAGCATGTGAAATTTTGTGCAGATTGCAAAATTTTCACCATATTGTATCATGTACCATATTCATGAGTAGCTCCAATGTCCAACGTTGATACCATTGGGATCTTAGGGTCGGACTCCCGTAGTGCAGCAAACCTTTTGACGAGGATTGCTCTCTTGGCCTGCTTCATGATTGGTTCTCGTTCCTATTAACATTAAATATTCTCATATTACACAAACTAAATGGGAAAAAAAATTGGATTTACAACAGATCTTGCAAATGTTTTTTGATAAAATTAAAACCAACTTAATAAAGTTACCTGTGCTAACAGGTAATGTGTCTCTTGTAAGTGCTTATCGAGGCGGCTTAACTGGTTCTTCCCACATACAGGGCAGTCCAACCAACCTGCGGTTCTGTGGTGGGAAAAAAAGTTCAGATTAAAGCTGCAAGCAGACATCGGGCCGTGTCGTACACTAATCACGTCATGTTGTTGTATGCCATGTGTAGACGACGCCACGCAAGTTTCATGTAAATCAAAGGATGTTTGTTATGTAAGGCTGACTTCCTCTCTCCACTAGGTGGTGCTGAAACTATGAGTCAATACTGACATGTGGATGTGTTCAGGATGGGGCTCTTATGAAGCATGTGACATTTTGGATGATTGGATGATGTACATTAGAGTTATAACAACTTCCTTTTTTCGCTGCTCAGGCCCTAATAATAATAATAATAATAACCAATACAGACACAATAGGGCCTTCGCACATTTTCGTGCTCGGGCCCCAAAAATCCAAGCTAATAACATAACAGGGTATCTATGCATAAATATGAATAACATGTTTTATTTAATCTTACCGTGCATTCCCATATTGCATAAGAAGGCGGAACTCGTCTTTATTAGGAACAGTGTGGGACACTTCAAGGTGTTGCTTTCAACACATCAAGCCCAGCTGCAGCTGACTGAGTGGCAAAGGTAGAAATGTACTACTCACGATGAAGAATTCGCTTTAAAATGAATTTCTTATGTAGCTAGATGGATAACTAACTTCATGTTCCAAATTTTAATCCATTTATCAAGTGACATACAGTACCAGTCAAAAGTTTGGACACACTTACTCATAGAAAGGGTTTTTCTTTATTTTTACAATTTTCCACTATTTTAGAATAATAGTAAAGTCATCAAAACTGTTGTTACGGCCAGCCGTATTTTGTATTGTGTTGGAGAGTGAGAGCTCGCTGTTTTTCTGCAAGATCTATGTCAATCTACAGGTGGCGTTTCCAGTGCGGGGATTGGCCGATCCAGAAGGGGCTGGTCTACTTAACTTCCTGGTTCTCAGACGTACGACGAGGGTCGATGCTTGACAGCGGCGCCTCCTCGATTTGCTATCTCCTGATTTTTGTGACTATTCGATAATCCTGTGGTTTGCTTGTTGCGGTTGTTTATTAGTTTAGATTGAAATCTCTTGTAAATCTTTGTAAATATATCGAGCACTGGTATAACTTTGTATAGCACTAAGCAGTAGGGGTGAATTGCCATTTTTGTTTAATCTCTGTTTTCTCTTGTCTTTGGTTCGGTTTAGGTAGGTAGGTTTAGCAAATGTCTTTTTGTTTGTTTCTTTTACTTGGTTAGGGTTTAGGTAGGATATTATTGAGGAAATAGTGTTTTGTTTATTGTTTTGGCCACTGGTTCACCCTGAAGTCCAGCTTAATTTATTGTATAGCCTATGTCACTGTATGTAAATAAACTGCTCACTTTTGCACATATTTAGGTTCTTTGTTTCTATTTTATGTTGCGCTCCCGACTCCTAGACCGGGGACGTAACAACTGTGAAATAACACAAAAGGAATTATGCAGTGACCCAAAAAATTATCTTATATTTTAGATTCTTCAAAGTAGAAACCATTTGGCATTAACAAGCAAAGAAATTCCACAAATTAACTTTTAAAACCCTTTAACACAGACGAGGGACTAATCAGTGAAATCACCTGGTGTAGTCTTTGGTTGGAATGAAAACCTGCATACCCTCGGTCCTCCATGGCACATGGTTCGACACCCCTGCTTTAACGCCTAAGACTCAAAATGTCCGCCTGGACTTTTTTTTGCTTATCTTGACTATAAAAGGGTCAGAAAATGTCCTGTGAGGAAGTGCTTTTTCCCGTTTTTCCAGAAAACTTGGAACTTTCAATATCTGGCAGTTATTTACAATTTACTGCAAGTTATAAGAGTGTAATAACAGTTCATTCCAAGGTGCGCTTGCCCAACGTGTTAATTAAAGGCCGCAATCACTATGAGTTTTTAAAATGATGATTTAATCATTGTGGTTCAAACTTTTGACTTGTACTGTCAATAGAATTTTGGAAATATTCTGCCTCTACATGTATATCATAATCTTTCATGCGCTGCTTTCATGCAAAGTGTAATACATTTCGTTTTTAAAAAGTTCAAAAGTGCATAGAAACGCTGATAAACATGACATTGCGATGTTAGACAGTGAAATAAAGCAAACACAAACAAGTTTCAACACACTAACCCGTACTTACCATGCGGTCGACGCTGCTGCGTAGGTCTTTCTACCTCTCGTTGACCTGGATGTCAAAGTTGCGTCCAATCTATGTGTAAGCACAATATCGACTACATTTAAATTAGTTATATATATATATATATAAACCCTAACCCTATCACCCAATTTAAATTTAAAAATGTAAATTTGATATATATATATATATATATTGTGACGTGCGCTCACAAAATGAGTCGGAAGTCATAATGGCTGATTTACGTAGAAACGCCTTTTAATGTCAAAAGTCTATTTTTGACCATTTTGGTATTTAAAACAAAGCCTTGGCTTTCATAATCTGTATGAATTACTAACTATTTTTGGAGTGGAAATATAACTTTGAAGCATAAAAGCAAGATATGGTATTTGGCGAAGTTGATCGCGGAAGCGGAATTTGGCGACTATCCAGAGAGACGGCTGAGGAGAGCGGCTCGGACGACACGGACAACAACAGTGAAACCTCCGGCGACACGTCGGACTCTGACATGCCCATTTCAGACACCGACAACGATGAAGATGTTGACATGGAGCCACTTGTTTTAACAGACCCAAAGAAAGGATGCGCCATAGGACCTCTTTGTTGATGGTGATCACATATGCAGATATGATGAATGTCTAGATTAATTATTGAATCATTTTAGGATTTAATTAGTGATATGTGTAATATGGTTATATCTTTTCTTGCAATATTACTTTAGGGTTTAAATCAAAGCAAATCACATGTACAGTGGTGGACATAATTATTAGAACACCTGACAGATTTGAAAATATTGACCTTTTCTTGCCTCCAAAACATAATTTAATTTCATAATGTTCATGAAACATGCAGATGGTTGCTCTGAGCACAACAAATATCAGATGAAGTGAGTCCTACTGTTTTTATCCACTTTTAACTTTAATATTTTGTATGTCCACCTTTTGCAGCAATTACAGCAGCACATCTCTCTGGCATAGTGTCAATATATTTCCTGAGAACTTGAACACTAATGTTCTGCAACTCAAGCCAAAGGCTTTCCTTTGAATGGAACATGATTGTGTGACATTGACAGTGAAATAGGCCTAGTGTAACAGGGTTAGAAATAATACCTTTTGTGAGTTTCTAAAAATTGACATGCTTCTCTTCAATGTATATAGTCAGAGTTACCTGGTGGGTTAATAGCGCAACTGCATAGATAGGTTTCCTTTTTTTTTTTTTTTGAACGCTTCAGCAGAGAGAAAGATTCTCAAGATGGAGAAATATGTTTGCAGTTGCCTGACACTGATGAGGATTGTGTGTGTGTCTGTCTTAATACCAGAATAAACTGATATGTGAGAGCAAGTCTTGTGTGGATGTTCATCAATCCTGCACCATAAACTTCATGAGGCCTCCACCAAATTGACAACCAGGAAGAAACGATACGTTACACTAGCTTGTTTTTTGTAAGGAAAATGACGTAAATCTCCCTATGATGGCTCTATTCTATGGTTTATAGAGCATAATGATGACTTTGTACATATTTCATTCGTTTTATGGGTATTTTAATGGCCAATTGAACAAAAACAACTGAAACCTCTTAAATGTATGCCAAGTGTTCTAATAATAATGTCCACCACTGTATCTGTACAGCCCTTAATCACCATTGCAGTCTCTAAGGATTCACAGTGCCCAACATGTGAAACAATAAATGGTTAGTACACGACATCCCCCAGCCTTAGACCCTCAACAGAGGACAAGGAAAAACTCCCAAAAAAACCTTTTACAGAAAATTGGAAGAAACCTCTGGAGGGGCTACTCAGAGAGGGATCCCCATACCAGGACAGTTGGGCGTACAATAGATTTGAGATTTGATAGAGTTTGGGCAAGCAGCATATACACAATGCATAAATGTTTATTACGGTGGGACGTCCGGATCTGATGTGTTTAATATTTTGGCACTTGGCATTTATACTGATCTATAGATTTACACAATCTATAGCAATGTATAGGTCAAAGGGACACTTCTACACTGTATAGGCTACTGTATACATTAAGAATGTGTTTACATAAACACTTAAACATATATCAGTATGTTGTATGTTCAGTATGGGTGGCACGGTGCCTCACAGCAAGAAGGCCGTGGGTTCGATTCCCGCCTGGGGCGCTGGTGAGTCTGGGTTGCCCAGGTGGGTTATCTCCCGGGCCTTTCTTGGGTACTTGGGTCTCCTCCTGTAAAGAACCCTGTCTAAAAACATGCAATATCCAGTCAACTGTCCGTGACAAAGACAGCGACAAAAACACCTGGAGTTGGTCCCTGGCTCTGCTCCCTGGCTGACCTGGAAGAAGATCGGCGGGGATGGGATAAGGCAGCAGACCATTCATTCAACTTGGACACTCTAAAATGGGCATGAAGGGCATGAAACACGCTCCTAAGCAGCTTCTCTTAGGCAAATTTCACCACTTCCGAGTTGGAAGTGGTGAAATTTGCCTAAGTGTGGTGGTGGAAGGTGGAAGTCAACTTTTCAAGTTGAAGTCTGAAGGGAATAAGTACTCAGAAGGGCATGAAACACGCTCCTAAGCAGCTTCTGGAGAGATCATTAGAGTAGTTATACAAGTCGCCTTCTGTCACTAAACTATTTTTATTACATGATTTATGACCCACCTGTCAAATTTGATTGATGACCTGTCAGTTTGACATTGATGGGCACCTGTCAAAATGTGATTGATGGTTGTCCTTTGACCTTTTAGTGATGGACAGCATGTCAGACCTGTCAGTGGAAGAGAGCATGACAGCCAGGCTGTCAGTGGAAGAGAGCATGGCACTGGGGGTTTTATGAGGGGTTGCTGCTGCCCTCCTTGTGACCGATGGTTCGGCAGCCATGACAGTTGCCAGACCTAACAGTTTGAAAGTGTGAGGGGGGGAAGTGACATCCGTTGATCTTGGGATACTGATCAAGGAAGGGGGGTCATAGTGTGTGCAAGGGATGGGGTGGTTGAGGGGGAAGTTTGCAGGGTGAAAGTGTTAGTGTGCTATGAGACTGGCCATTTTGAAAGTGTGGGGGAAAGCGACATCCATTGATCTTGTGATTCTGATCAAGTGACTTGCCCATATGGTGTGCATGGGAGGGGGGGGGGGGGGGGGGGGGGTTGTGGCAACTCTCAGTGTGGAAGTGTCTGGGATGCTATGAGACTGTATTCAACTTTATAACCTTAAGGAAGTCTATTGATCAAGGAATGGACCATAGGGTGTGTGCAAGGATAGGAGGGTTGGAGGGGGAAGCCCCCCCCAGTGTGGAAGTATCATGGTGCTATGAGACTGGGTGTTGTTTTATATTCCTTAAGGAAGGCTTTTGATGATGCAAAAGGATGGTGAAATAACCCAGGAAGGAGGGGGGAGATTCTGGAGGAAGTCTTTTCACCAGGCATGGGGGGTGTTAAAAGTACCCAGGGTTGTCAGACCTGACAGTTTGAATGCGCAGCTGTATGTTGTGGATGTGGTGTCCTTTGAGTGTGTGGGGAGGCGTCATTTGTTGTTCTTTTGATCCTGATCAAGTGACTTGACCATATGGTGTGCATGGGATGGGGGTTTGTGGCAACTCTCAGTGTGGAAGTGTCTGGGATGCTATGAGACTGTATTCAGCCTTATAACCTTAAGGAAGTCTATTGACCAAGCATGGAACATAGGGGTTGTGGGTACGCCTGGAGGGTCTCTGAGGCTGTTTTATATGTTTTATATTTTAAAGAAGTCAATTGATCTATGGTATATGTGGTAGAATTTACGTATGTTACCTTTATATTCTTGTTTATCCCTTAGTACTGTTATCCCCTATGTTTTATAGTTGCTTAAGCTCATTAGGCCTTAGTGTATGCACTTGTTGGGTCACACATGGTGAGGCGCCGAGGTGTCTGGGTGCATGTCTTGTCAATAGTCGCATATCATAGTTGGGAGAACAGGATGTGCCTAGTCTAGATGAAGGGAGAACGACTGGTGCCTGGTAATGCAGGCCACAGGTCAGGTCAGATCATAACATAGTCGCCCAAAGAGCCGGTACCATCCAGAAAGCCTCCCCCATTACTTCCTTAAGCCACGTGTACCCAGATATCTGCTCCGTGTAGCCTTGTGACCTCACTAGATGCGTCAATGCTTTTAGTCCTTCCCCTAGTAGATAGTGCTTTTGCATATTCATCCCCTTTATTGTTTCCTTTAGCTATATAAACTTTGCCCTGATGCTTCTATGGCAGAGATCATACGCCCGTCTATGTGTATGCATCTCTCCTGAGCTCAGTATTGTCTTGTATTGTCCTGTATTGTCTTGTTAACTGTTTTATATGCTGTGTGCTAAATAAATGTGCTCATGTAATTCATGATTTACTTAAAAGGACTCCTGTCTCGATCTAAGTTTATTCAACAGTATATGTTGTTCTTTGAGTGTGTTGTTCTTTAATTTTGCTGTTGATATGCGTATATGGTATAGGAAGGCTATTTGTCCACGTCTTAATATGGATAATATTAGGATGTCTAAATTAGACTAATATATATATATAGAGAGAGAGAGAGCAGAGCTATTTTTCAGTTAGACACATCTGACAAACAACAAAAAGAGGACATTTCCCATACCAGGAGTCACCTGGCTGGACTCCAGGAATCCTAACCACACCGGTACACTATATGTCCTTTGACCTTGATGACAGGCTCTTCCAAGTACAACCCCAAGCCCCAGTTCCCCACAATGATCATTAAAGTTTCCTCTTATCGTATCTTAAGATGGTGGACCACACCTTCTTGTTTACACACAGCTTGAAATTGTAAAGGCAAGCAATGAGCAATGTGACAGTAGAAATTGGTCATTAAAATGACACTGGCATGAGATTTTGAGTGCTCACTTGAGTTGAGTGTAAATACTGGAACAGTGATTAGTTAAAGCATTCCTGTAAAACCCAAAAGCATTTTTGTCATTCATAATGATGAAGCATTTATCATATCAAAGTAGTGATTGTCTTTATTTTGAATCTTTAAATCCTCCATAATACATAGTTTTCAACCGAGTAAATAGGAGAAATCAGCTATGATGAACTGATGTTAAATACACATTTTGAAGGAGGTTTAGTTTCATAGACATTTTAATATTGAAAATAAAGCATTAAATAGGCAATGCGATGTAGCTAGTCCCTGTCATCCAACTATCATACCATAACACACACACACACACACACACACACACACACACACACACACACACACACACACACACACACACACACACACACACACACACACACACACACACACACACACACACACACACACAGAAACACAACTGGATTTTAAATTAGGGCACAGCTAAACTAACCATAACAACATCTAGATTATGTATATGATTATGGAAGTTTTATTGACAAGTTAGAATAGCACCTCAATACAAATTAAGCATGCAGTCATGTTTAAACAGCCTTGCTTTGGCGAGTATTTTGTTTTTGATGGAGCACAAATTATATTTAAGTGTCCCTCAATTACAGGTTTGAACACATGGTACATTATCTTTATTTTATCATAATGGTGATAGGAGACTTGGATGTGATTTAGCCTCTAAAGACTAAAAATCTAAAGACTATAAAAGTGTGCAGCATAACTAACATATGCAGTCCTGTAAAGTCCAGAACATTCCAACACCTAGTCTGGCATACATTTTTGACATACATTGATTTCCAGCACTTAAACATTTTACAGATCTGTTGGATATTTGATCATGTAGTAGCAAACATTACCCAGCATATTCAAGTTTATATTTACAGAATAAAGACTCAAATTTGTATTGTTTTGTATTTGTATTGATATTTATTACACAGTACCACAAAAATCTGCCATGACATCATGAACTTCATAAGCTTAAAGGACTACTTAAGGAATACTTCAATGTATGTTGTCTCTCTGTTTTGGGGGTGTAGAGATACAAAAAGAAAAAGAAAAAAAAAATTGGTGATGCTATTCTTTATCATGATGTTGGTCACTGTCTCAACCAACATGTAATCTGCCATAATGGCTATGCATATTTTCATTGCAAAGATTAGTCTAGTGTTCCTAAAAGGGTTGGTGGTGGTAATTTTGTTTGTCAGATGGGGCCATGCTAATTATTAGAAATCAAATGGAAATACTTGTATTCGATGATGTTTGTTTTCATAAACCAAAGAATGGTAAGATATTTTAGGCTTAAGTGTTTGAGTTTTATGGAGAAAATAAAAAATTGTAAGGTTACCAAGGTATAGCTTCCTATGATACGGCAAGATTCCTAAAGTTATTTTTGGTTTTGTTTGTTTGTTTGTTTTTCTCAGGGCAGTGTGCTTGTGAAAATGCATCTATGTTTTGTCACTTGATCACTATTGGTTGTTTGTAGTTTTGTGGTTGTGTTAATATGTCTATTGTAGACCAAAATAGCTTTTTATAAGAAATGCAACAAAACATAAAAATGAATTTGACGCAGTAGCTGTGTTGTAAACTATCGCAGGGGGGACAGAGCTACACCTGCTCTTCCCAATTAGCACACAGATGACAGACAAAAGGTCGAGGGGGGTTGTAAGGGACAAGGCAAATTATCACATGGACAACTGTATAAACGTATTGTATCTTGTGGGTCTTCCCCAGAATATATGGATATTTTTCCCTTTCAGTGCTGACCTGTAATTAAATACTCATTGAATCTTTAGAAGCAGTTTGTGGCTGCATTCTTAATTTGCATTCTTTATAATTCCTAACAAAGGCTATCCCTAAAATATTATTCTAACATTGTAGACAATCACCAATTTATACTTGAGATGGACCAAGATGTTAAATCTGCACATATTTGTAGATAGTTTATTAAGCCAAAAAAGAGAGAATAATGATACACAACTTTCAATCTCAACAACTTAATTCAGATTTAGTTGAGGCTCATCTTGGAGTGCATTTTACAGTCCATGTTCACTGAAAAGCATTAGAGCCAACCATCACTTGATGTTTGATTATGGTTAAAAGTATTTTCAAGAAAAAATAAATTAATTAAAACCAAACTGTAAGATTACTTTAAAAGTCATGATGTGGTCCAAATGTGTGATAAGTCAGTATCATTGGAAATGATTACAAGACAATCTATTTTTGTAATAGCGACACATCATCTGAAAGCAAAATGTAAACCCTTTGGCAAATGTATTCACAATATTTTGTTGATGTAAGGGGTAATTCTCATCCTTTATGTCCTGTATGTCCAAAATATGAAATTTGATTAAATGGGGCCATGTTTCACAATCTGGAGTAAAGATGGCATTTGTTAAATCTTGACATAAGATTACAAATTAGAAATTAAATGTGGCTATGGTTAATAGAAGCTTAGGGTTTGTCATCTGACGTTCAAGCTTTTTGCTGCCATATCTTGTATGTAGGTGCTTTTGTAAAAATTCACTTGAGTTGAACTATGACATGTGCTTATTAATATGTGTATATTTTGTTAGGCTTATTACCTACGTTAGCTTACTATTTTATTATCTACCTAAAAATACTTCTCCTATAGAGATATGAACTTGGCAGAAGTGGAGCTGGTGTAGTAAAGGTAGTTAATGTAACCCACTCTTGGATAAACATACGCTAGCTAGGTTCAGTAGGAGCAAGGTATAAGCCAGTGCAATAACCACAACCAGGTTCAAATTATTTGCAACTTAGTTTGTACTTTATATTCAAAACGTATGCAAACAACATATATGCATTCACAATGTATGAAAAATAAACGGGCCCAATAAAATGTATATACTAAAGAGTGTTAAATTGTCCTTATTCAGTGTCCTGTCAAAGTCTGTACTTCACCCAGACGGGATCTGAGCTAATCCAATGTCTGATTTATGTCTCAAGTCTCTAAAGAAGTGCACTTCTATTGTGTGTTGAGCTGGTGCCACTCCAGACTGACTGGCACGATCCTACCACAAGGCTGATATGAACTGCTGTTGTAGTAGCAATGTAGATCTGGAATCCTGGGATCAAGTGGGTGGCTCGCCATCTATTGGTTCTTGATCTGGATCATCCTCGTGGGGGTTCTCAGTAAGAGAAAAAGACCTGACCTGCACACAACAGGCTCACAGTCTTTGCTCCATTCTATTGGTTGTACAATGTCATTACTCTAGATCAACTGAAATTAACTGAGTACTGTTGAACACAATACACAGTGTGAAAATAATACACCTATATCAAAATTACCCTCTAGTCCAAATTTCCCATTCTCAAACAAAACTGTAGAATGGCTTTGGTCTACACATCAAATGAATTTCCGTCTTATTTCCTTGCAGTAAACATGCTCAATAATACTACTAGATTGACCCTTTAAACTCCCAAATCATTCCCATTCAGACATACAAACATTTCAATTACACATGGCCTTCTACTTTCAATCAATCTCTCATTGCTACAAGCATCACAGCTACAGAAATCCACAGCACTAGCAATAGAGAGAAGCTAGATTGAGCTAACTAGCTTACCGAGTCGACACAGCAAGGCACAAACAATTTGATGAACAACGATGAGCTTCAAGGTTGTTGGTGTCCTTGCAGCTATAACTCTACTTCACTTTTATCTTGATTAATTCTAACTTGTTTTCTCCGTTTTATAATTAAAACTTTTATAATTGTCTTCTCCACGTTTCTGTTAACTTTCTGTACACGAAGCAACACGCACTCTGGCTCCAAACTTGTCCAGGCGAGTCTAGCTAGACACACGCACTTTTTCGTTTTTCAAAATAAAAGTCCTAACTATATATGTAAGTGGAAACGGTTGAAACCAATAACTAATTCAGTTACCCTATAACTGCAGCATCAATTACTAAAATCACACAAGAAATAATTAACTGAATGGCTTAGTTAATAGTTTAACTTTAACAATTCTATTTAACCCATATCAGCTGGGTTACATTAACATCACAATTAAGCAACCCTGAAATATATACTGCAGTAATGTGTTTTCAGTTTGTCCTTGTAATTTTATGCTCCAAGTTGGTTTGTAATTCATTATTATTATTATTATTATTGTTATGAAACAAGCTTGTTTGAAATGTATTTGACTTGTCAAACACTGGACTGGAGTGAGTTTTCCAACATTACCAAGTTGAGAGAGAGTTGTATTTGACAGACCTGACCTGAGAGATGAAGCACATCCTTCCAGCTGTACTCAGATAGCCACCCTTCACATTCAAAATAGGGGTCATATAGAAGTAAGAGATTGGAATTTTCAGCAATGCTGTTTAATTGAATTGATTGGGTGAAGGGTTACACACAATAAGAAATATTTATTAGGTTTTCCTTCCAAATTGTTGCATGGCATGGGATGGTAAAAATTTAGTTATTTCCTAAAAACAAGGGTATGGCTCTCGCAAATATTCTGAAAGGCCAGAAGGGATACCATTTGACAGCTATCCAGTAATCAACATCACCTGGTATGTGAAGCAGATCTTACCGTTAAGTCTCATTACACCAACCACCACTTCTCAAACCAGAAAACAGATTTGCACTAGACTTATTTTGGTCTTCTTTTATCAAAAGCAATACAATTCAGTTCACTCCACACGTTTCGAAACCACAGTATCTGAGGGTTGTCTGCCCACAATGGGAATGCTGAGTAAATGATGATATTTGAAAAGTTTGGAGGTGAGCATTTTTATATAAAAGGTACAAAATTGGAGTATCTTACCTATTAAATGCACGTAAACTTAGAAATCCACACATTGTTAATAACTGATTTTACCCAGCAATACCCCGAGTATAAGTGTCCAGATTTGAGGGGCATTAACACTGTTGTTTCCTCCTGTGATTGTTTTGGACAAATCAAGCAGTTCTGGCAAATCCAAAGTGAGAGACAGGACGTACAAGGGGAAGGAATCATTTCTCATACATTAAATATAAAATGTCTTCATCATACAGCCATTTATTAATGGAAGACAACATGTAGACAAGATAGTTCAAGACAATGTGATACCAAAACATAAGCCTGTGTTAAAATGTGCAAATGTCCACTGATGCACACAACTATATTTTAAAACCATTTAAAACCATATTTTTTTCTGGGATGATACAAAAAAAAAAGCTTTAAAGTGAAACAATAATGAAATACTTCTTAGAAAAAGATTGATTCCAAATGCATCTTTTGTTATATTGACACAGAATCATTGGCTATGTAGAGAATTTGTGGCCACCAAAATCATAATTCATCGTTTTTAGTGAGGTCATTCATAACAGGAGTAATTGCAGGGGTAAAATTGTTGACCTTATGTCTTTATTTTGTTGATTGATAAGTGTAAATCTTCAATAATTCATGACAGCAAATTTCACCATTTTATCTGGACGTAGTAGCTTTCCTGTTTTCACCGCTTTGTGGTGTTGTTGAAAGATGTTGTCAGTGTGTGTGTGTGTGTGTGTGTGTGTGTGTGTGTGTGTGTGTGTGTGTGTGTGTGTGTGTGTGTGTGTGTGTGTGTTTGAGAGACCCCTGCTGGCCATGGGGACACCATGCAACACTGACACCCAGGGCGACGGTGCTTAAATGTGGGGAGGCGGGTGAGTGTGTGTGTGGGGGAAATAATAAAAATAAAACTAAATAAGGATTAGGGTTAGAAAATGGAAATCATGCAGTGTGTGGCAAAAATATAAATAGGGCCGAAATAAGGCAATAAAGTAGCCAGAGTCATGTTGGTGTTGTGTGGGGTTGTGTGATGTTGTGTGTGTGTGTGTGTGTGTGGGTGTGTGTGTTTTTGTTT
>JAXDDW010000319.1:65000-74971 GCA_034670385.1 Hoplostethus mediterraneus | reverse complement strand
AAAAACTTGTTCCCGCAAGAGGGGTGGGGAATCGACGGACTGATTTGCTTGGTTATCAATCTGGGTTAGGCTGTGCTGGCTCTAGGCTTGTTTTTATGTGTGTGTGTGTGTGTGTGTGTGTGTGTGTGTGTGTGTGTGTGTTTACCGTTGGGCAGGGAGACAGTTTGATGGAGCTCTGTGCCGTAAAGCTGTCTGTTTGCCAGACGGTTTGTCTCCCGGCCAAGACGCTGCAGCAGAGAAGCATACAATGATTATCTGTCACAAGGCAACAGCGTTCTTCATCAGTCTGTCTAGCAACAGCCCCCCCCCCACCCCCCCCACCCGGTACGAGCCTCGGACCGCACACTGAACCGGCGTTAAGACCGCCTCGGGACCTGAGACCAGGTACCGCTGGCCTTCTCAACCTGCCTCTGTTCAATGTACTTTACTGCTTCTTTTGTCTGCGCAGTAAAACGCTCTGCTACGTGTTTGCTTGAGTACTGATAGAACTGTTTGACTTTCTGTGGAAAACTAAAGGAGTTTACACGAGCGTATGTACACTACCATTCACTACTGTGTGTGTGTGTGTGTATGTGTGTGGGTGTGGGTGCGTGTGTGCACAATGGCCGTTCAGACAGGAGCGTGACAGGAATGTCAGCAACCTTTAACCTCTGGGCTCATTAATGTGGGGTGTGTGGGGTGATGATGTGATTGTGTGTGTGTGTGTGTGTGTGTGTGTGTGTGTGTGTGTGTGTGTGTGTGTGTGTGTGTGTGTGCGTGTGTGTGTGCGTGTGCGTGTGCGTGCAGAACGGTGTCAGAGCAGACATGATTTATCACACATTAGGAGGCAGAGACGGCGGGAAGTCCGGGGCTCTCAAAAGGCTCGGGTCACAAGGCTGGGGTCAAAGGTCACGGAGGGTCAGCGTGCTGAGTGGATATCAAAGAGCACCCTGGGAGCTAGATGTGGGCGACGAGATAGGCGTCCGGGGGGTGGGGTTGACTGACCAGACGATAACACGTAAGTACACACACACCTCAGTGATGTGATGATGTTGCTGGTGGTGTATCGCGTGTATAGAGGCTAAGGTCAGTGTGGCTGTTAAGAGGTCAGAGGTCAGGGGAAACGCTCAATAGATCAGACTATGGATTTACTTGCCCCCACCATTGTTCTCTCTCTCTCTCAAACACAAACACACACACACACACACACGTGAGCGCTCCACCGTGGCTTACCTCCACACAGACCTGCAGCAGATACGTTGCTGTAAAACGCTCCTCTGAAGCGAGGGTGCTGGTACACCCAAGCAGACCTGCAGCAGATACGTTGCTGTAAAACGCTCCTCTGAAGCGAGGGTGCTGGTACACCCAAGCAGACCTGCAGCAGATATGTTGCTGTAAAACGCTCCTCTGAAGCGAGGGTGCTGGTACACCCAAGCAGACCTGCAGCAGATATGTTGCTGTAAAACGCTCCTCTGAAGCGAGGGTGCTGGTACACCCAAGCAGACCTGCAGCAGATATGTTGCTGTAAAAACGCTCCTCTGAAGCGAGGGTGCTGGTACACCCAAGCAGACCTGCAGCAGATATGTTGCTGTAAAACGCTCCTCTGAAGCGAGGGTGCTGGTACACCCAAGCAGACCTGCAGCAGATATGTTGCTGTAAAACGCTCCTCTGAAGCGAACGTGCTGGTACACCCGAGCAGACCTGCAGCAGATATGTTGCTGTAAAACGCTCCTATGAAGCGAGCGTGCTGGTACACCCGAGCAGACCTGCAGCAGATATGTTGCTGTAAAACGCTCCTATGAAGCGAGCGTGCTGGTACACCCGAGCAGACCTGCAGCAGATACGTTGCTGTAAAACGCTCCTATGAAGCGAGCGTGCTTGGTACACCCGAGCAGACCTGCAGCAGATATGTTGCTGTAAAACGCTCCTCTGAAGCGAGCGTGCTGGTACACCCGAGCAGACATGCACAAGCAGACAAAGCCCCACAAAGGCAGCTAATTTCACCGCGACTCTGCTGGGGCTGTTTGGGCACGGCTGTGAAGCACAGACAGGGAGACAGATGGTGCAGGGCTGGCAGGAGGAGTTTCTGCTGTCCTCTGTTTGTGTGCGTGTGTGTGTGTGTGTGTGTGTGTGTGTACGTGCCTGTGTTTGATTGATTGTTTATGTGCATGCACGCGTGTGTGTGTGTGTGTGTGTGTGTGCATTCTCCTGTGTCCTGAGTGCATTTTCAAACATCACTTTGTACTCCACACACCAGCGGAGTCGAGGCTCTGGGCGACGCTAGCGGTGCTACTCCAAAACTGCTTCCTGTTGCCAAGGCAGGTTTCATGATTTTTTTTTTTTTTTTTTTTTTACCTCTATAAGCTTCGGAGGTCTCTCGGTCCGGCCGCAGCGCTTCGTACCTCCTCACTTTTTCTTTCTGAAAGTCTGCAGAGTGAAGGTACGACCGGTTTGAAGTTGGCCGGCGGTGAATTAGACAAGCTGCAGTGTCTTTGCTGGAGGAGTTGTGTTCTGTTGCACTGCGTGTGTGTGTGTGCGTGTGTGTGTGTGTGTGTGTGTGTGTGTGTGTGTGTCTGTGCAAATGCATGTGTGCAGGAACGCATCTGGGTGCGTAGACGGCATCGGTGGTTGTAATTGAAATGATGAGTTGCCATGATAGCCTGTCCATAACTAAAGCCTGTTACTGTGCTTGGCTTGGCTGAGCTGGGGCGTGGGCCCTCTGGAGGCAGAGAGGGAGGGAGGGAGGGAGGGGAGGGAGGGGAGGGAAGGGAGGGAAGGGAAGGAAAGAAGGAGTCAGATTTGTGGAGAGATGAAGATGGGGCAGGGAGAGAGGGATTTGGAAGGGGAGGGAGGGAGATAGCAATGAAGGTGGACGGCAGTAAATAGAGAGAATAGTGGAAGGAGGCGTAGGAATAAATACGAGTGGACGGGTGGAGAGACACCAGAGAGGAGAGAGCGAGGAGAGGAGCTGCTCGTCGGCTGTGGCCAGAGGCAAGACTAATGGGCTAACGGGCAGACTGACAGACAGGCAGGCTGACAGACAGCCAGATGGATGGATGGACAGGCTGACAGCCAGACGGACAGGCAGACAGGCAGCCATTGTCATCCCACATTGGGAGAATAGGAGGAGCAGGAAGGTTCATATTCCCCAGGACAGGTGGCAGAGACATGGCACTGCTGCCACCTGGCACTCACTACTCTCTCTCTCTCTCTCTCTCTCTCTCTCTCTCTCTCTCTCTCTCTCTCTCTCTCTCTCTCTCTCTCTCTCTCTCTCTCTCTCTCTCTCTCACTGGGCCATAATATTGCTGTCAGCTCTTGACCCAGTCTTCCTCCAGAGCCCCCCCGCTGAGGCCTGGCGTTACGCAAGTTTTACTGCGGGGACTGAGAAGTCTCTTCCCGCTGAAGGCCTCACCCTCCTCGGCGTGGGCTGAAGAGGGTGAGGCGGGAGGGAGGGAGGGAGGGGGGGAGAAAAGAAGCATGTTAGCAATTAGCGGTCACCGTCCTCCAGTCTTCCTCGGGACCCGGAAGGGGGTTAGACAGGTAAGCCCCCTTCCCGATCCCTGGTCAGGGCAGGGTGGACAGGTGGGGGGACCCCCCGCTGGAGTCTGACCCCCCCCCCCCCCCCCACCTGCTCCCGTTCACCGCTCCACAGCCCCTGTGTGACCACGGCCCTGCCACCGCCACGCAGGCTAATTAAACTCAGTGTGGCACATACTCTCTCACTCCCACTCACACTGAGACACACACACACACACACACACACACACACACGCACGTGCGCAGGCACACGCCAGCTCACATCAACTGTGTGAATTTTAGCAACATAAATAGACACACACACACACACACATGAAAGAATAATCCACCCACACTCTCTGGACAGGGGGAAAAAAAAACAAAAAAAAGTGAGGAATGCATTTTTTTAAAAATTTTTTTATAAGGCAGAATGCAACGAGAACAATTGTACACGCATGCACACACACACACGCACACACACACACACACACCACGCTGCCAACAGACTGTCCCACTTTAGAGTAGGAGTGTTCTATTTGGCGTCCACCCACCTCTCCTCCTCCTCCTCTCTGATCTCACTGCACCATTCTCCGCGGTCCCTCGACATGCCGGAGAGGACAAAGCTCTCACTGATGTTACCGAGACAAAAGCCGTCAGTGACTTCATATGACTGGATACTGTTTTGGCCCCCGGACAAAGAGCTTTCTACTCTGTTTCCCTTTTTTTAAATTTTTTTTTTAATATCTGTAATTCGCCCGCTACTGTTTCCTATATCGTGACAGAGCTGGAGAAGAAGAAAAAAAAATCCCACGATAGCTGAGGGTGCGCACACACACACACACACACACACACACACACACTCATCTCACCCCCCCTCTTGGTAGATTCCCATCGAAATCCCACTTTGAGATCATTGTTCAACCTACTTTAACCGTCTATTCAGTATTGCTGGCAGCCCGTCTTAATGTGAGACAAGTCAACTGAGTGTTAAAAGGTAAGAGTTAATAACTTGCAGGCATTGACTACAAATCCCTGCATCCACCGTGCATCGATATGATCGGGCTATCTCTTCTATATATTTAAGGTGTTCTCTACAGTTTCCACTGCTCTCACAGCTGACAGGAATATGACTTTGAGTGATCGTTTTATTTATAAGCATCAAATAGAATGGCCTCTGCAGGAAAAAAAAAATGATAGTGTTGCATGGATTAAGTTGGGGGAAACTTTGCCGAGACTTTGCAAATGTTTTGCAAATTAGGAGCGGAGAGAGGATGAATGTGTGTGTGTGTGTGTGTGTGTGTGAGAGAGAGAGAGAGAGAGACACACACACACACACACACAGACAGAGCGAGAAAGAGGAGACAGTTGTGGTGATGGACTTTGAGAGGTGTGACTGTTCCCTAAACTGATTTGGACCCGACTCTCTCAGACCCCCGCAGCTTCCAACATGCCACAGGGAGTTGTCCCATAATCCTCTGTTCCAGGTAAACAGCTTTCTTCTCCCAAAAGCCTGGACCCGTCTCCTCCACACACACCATCAAAGGCTCTCCTTTTAAAAAAAACCTCCTCCTCCTCCTCCTCCTCGCCGAAAGCTTCAGGGGCCCCTCTCTCTCTCTCTCTCTCTCTCTCTCTCTCTCTCTCGTCGGTAATGGAACTCGCCCATGCACAAACGCTGCTCTGTAATTGGTGGGAATTAGCCTGATGTTGTTTGTTGATCGTCGGGTGATGAGGTGCTTAAGCAAACATCAGAGTATCAGTGTTTGTCTAGTCTAGTCGCCGCCTTCAATTTTCCCCGTCGATGAGTTGAGTTTACAACGCGGGGCACGTGCACGCCGGGGCACGTGCACGCCGGAGCACGTGCACGCCGGGGTACAAGGCACGCGTCCCGGTTAAGGTCGCGCTCACAGATTAGACGCAGCTTCGTATCGGCACCGCCAACGTCTCGCTAAACAGTAACGGAAACAAAACAACAATACAACGAAACTACACCGTGCATGTGAACGTGCACACCTCTCTCGGTAGAGAGGTTATCCAAGGCCGCGAGCGTCTTCCTCTGTGTTTAACGCGGCAGAGAGACTCTTCATCGCAGACGCTTAAACACGACTCCCCCGTCTCCCTCCTCCGCTCCGCCTTTAATCTGCCTCCTCTTCTTCTCTTTCCTCTTCTTTCTCTTTTCTCCATCCACTCCATTTAGTCATTAGAGTCGGCTCTGATCTGCATAAGCTTTTCCCGCCGCGGCGCCGGACCGCTCGGGCTCCAGCTCATGTTTATTTAATAAGGCTTGTTGTGTCGGCCCCACATCTCGCCCCGGTCTCGGCCCCCAGACTCCTCTGTTTTCCTTCTCCTTTTTACTTCTCTCTCTCCTCTCTCTCTCTCTGCAAGCCCGCCCTCTCCCTCCTCCCTCCTCCCCCCTCCCCCCTCGTTCCTCTGCGGGGGTATTAAAGGCTGTTTCTGTCCGCCGTCACTCTTCATAAGTGGTGTCTTGCTCGACGTGTTTGCCCCCCGTTCCCCCGCGCGAGAGCACCTCAACGCCCCGGTGTGCTCGGTCTCCACAGGCCCCACTCAAAATGGAAATGAAGGGACTCTGTAATGAGTTCCACTCAGTCAGGGTCCCCGACCCCGCCGCCATCAGCCCGCTTAGAAGAGAGAGGGAGGGATGGAGAGAGAGAGAGAGAGAGAGAGAGGGAGGTCAGAGATGGAGGAAAGAAGAGGCTCAAGGGAAAACACAGGTTTTTTTTTTTTTACATCCCCTTCATGAGTGCCTGGTTGCCAAGCTGCTGCAATGTTAAGCTGGCATTTCTTTCAGCCCCGGGGGGGAACTGTGTGGGACTGTCACACGGGGCAGGACGAGAGAGGAGAGGTGAGGAGAGGAGAGAAGAGGAGAGGAGAGGAGAGGAGAGGAGAGGAGAGGAGAGGAGAGGAGAGGAGAGGAGAGGAGAGGAGAGATGAGAGGATTAAATACAACAGGGAACAAAAGGAGAGAGCGAGTGTTGAATAGCTGTAGTATCTGCAGCGTGAAGACCAAACATGAGACCATGATTAACATAAGATAATGAGAGCTGGTCCATAGGGGATGAGCAGGATGGTGTATGTACATTACATTTATACATGCATGTATTTATATATATATATATATTTTCTTCACACATTCATATACTGTCCGTACATCTTCTACCTTGCCACTTCCCGAGCGCCGTCCTTTCATTCACCAGCCTGAATGGATGGAAAACAAACAAAGAGACATCAAACCTGTGTGTGTGTGTGTGTGTGCAAGCGTGCATGCAATACTGTACATGTGCATGTGCATACACGTGTGTGTGTGTGTGTGTGATGTGAGCGCCGCCAGTGTGTGTCAGATCTGAGGCTCTCACCTGTCAGTGAGCTGTCAGCCAGTAGAGCTTGTAAGGATCCGCCACCGCTGTAGACTAATGACACGTCTTTAGCTCCGTCCCTCCCTCTGACAAAACGAAACGAAACGAGCGCGCGCGTGTGTGTGTGTGTGTGTGTGTGTGTGTGTGTGTGTGTGCAGCGGATGCAGGTTTCATTACAAGTGGATGAGTCATATTAGGTGTTATTTACGCAACGTTCCCACCCTGCACAACGAAGCAGTTGGAGAAGAAGCTGGAGCGTCAACACCGACTGAAATGGCCTCCTAAGAGGTGTGTGTGTGTGTGTGTGTGTGTGTGTGTGTGCGTGTGTGTGTGTGTGTGTGTGTGTGTGTAAAGCTGTGATAGATGAGAGACAGCTGATAGGGAGACCTGGGATTGGAGCAGTCAAACACACATATAGAGTGGCCGGGTCTTTTCTATCTCTTCTCCTGTGTGTGTGTGTGTGTGTGTGTGTGTGTGTGTGTTTCTAACAGGGCTGTCGTACACAATGCAAGACTGTCTGTTTGGCGGCAGATGCCTCACTGGGCGCGAAGCCCAGGAATAGAGTGTGTGTGTGTGTGTGTGTGTGTGTGTGTGTGTCTGTCTGTCTGTCTGTCTGTCTGTCGGTGAGAGAGGGTAATGGCTGACTCCACACGGCCTCTGACCCCGCTGGGCAGCACAAGTCCTCCTCTGTTTCTCCTCACACTGATTAGAGGGTCAAGAGCAGCACCACACACACACACACACACACACACACACACAGAGAGAGAGCGCCTCTTTTGGCTCTGCCGTCAGCACAATAGAGAAGGAGAAAGAGGACATTCAGTAATGCCGCGAGAGGACGAGAGATAGAGAGAGAGAGAGAGAGAGAGAGAGAGAGAGAGAGAGCAGTGGGGTCAGAACGAGAAGGAGGGAGGAGAGAGAGAGAGAGAGAGAGAGAGAGAGAGAGAGCAGTGGGGTCAGAACGAGAAGGAGGGAGGAGAGAGAGAGAGAGAGAGAGAGCGGCGTGTAGCGGGGATTCACAGCGATAAGAGAGATGACGATAAGGGAGGCGACAGATATGTTTAAACAAAGATATAAGAGGATGAGAGAGAGGGGGGAGGTGTATCTATCTATAGACAGACTGGGAGACAGAGAGAGAGAGAGAGAGAGGATGAAGGGTGAGGAAGGGAGTTACAGTGAACGAGAGATGATGGAGTGGAGGGGAAATGGTGGCTCTTTTTCTTGCGTTGGCCTTTCCCTTCTTTCCTTCCTCCCTTTGAGGATCATTCGGCGATTGTTTATTTTTCTGTTGAAGCACAACTCTCCCTCCCTCCCTCCCTCCCTCCCTCCCTCCCTCCCTCCCTCCCCCTCTATGTGCCTCCCCCCCCCTATCTATCTATCTCACACTCCCTCTCTCTTTATCTGAGACTGAAAAGCAGGAGAGGGAGCAGGGCGTTCACAGAGCAGCTGGATGCCGCGGTTCTGAAGGCACCGCAGTATCTGAGACCTGTGTGTATGTGTGTGTGTGTGTGTGTGTGTGTGTGTGTGTGTGTGTGTGAGCATGGTTTTAGCCCTTGAGGCAGCTTTCCTGGTGTTTGACTTAAGCCTTAGGTGGCCGTGGACCACTTTGTGTATGCGTGCATGCATGCCTGTTTGCCTTTGTCTATGTGTATACGTGTGTGTGTGTGTGTGTGTGTGTGTGTGTGTGTGTGTGTGTGTGTGTGTGTGTGTGGTACTGACCCATGTAAAGAGATGGTGTGCGGGGCATACATAATGGATGCTCTGCCTGCTGCACACAGGAGCTCAGAGTGCCGTGAGGAATACCCAGCTTAACAAGCCTGCCTCTGTGTGTGTGTGTGTGTGTGTGTGTGTGTGTGTGTGTGTGTGTGTGTGTGTGTGGGGGGGGGGGAGAGAGACAGCAAGAGAGAGTGAGACAGATAGAGAGAGAGAGAGAGAGAGAGAGAGAGTAACATCCATAACTGATCCCAAAGCATGCACCCATCAGGCAGGCTGAGGACAGTCCCATCCCCATCCTCTCCTTCACTGGTATTAACCCCTGTTAAAGTCTCTCTCTCTCTCTCTCTCTCTCTTTTATTTCTGTGTCTCTCTCTCTTTAAGGCTATGGTTCTCTGCCTCACCCCCCCCTCCCCTCCCCTCCCATCTTATATACGTCCCTCCCCCTCCCCCTCCTCCCTATGGAATGGAAATGTCATTTGTTTCCCTAACAGTTCCAGGGAGGAGCAGCCAAACACTTCCACCTGTTAGACACTGATAGCACACACACACACACACACACACACACACACACACACACACACACACACACACACACACACGCACACACACTTGACCCAGTTTCTCTGGAGCCCCTGAAGGTTGTGTGCAATTCTGTGACTGTGACACACACGCTTCCACGGTGTGCTGCTGTTGTTGTTCTCCAAACAGGGCAGGCGAGTCGTCCGGACACATGAAGGTTTTTCAGCTCATCGTCCTTTTAAAGGGTCATTCCGGGATTTTTCAACCTGGCCTCTATGTCCACAAAATCGCTTTTCATACCTTTAAGTAGATCCCAAAAGTTTCTGAGTTTCTCCGGTCCATCGGCTCCACCGGCAACGTAATCCGTGAAGGCATACTGGGCCGGTCAAAGTACGTCCACTAAAAGTGCTTGTTTTTGTCACGGACGGGCTCAGATTGTTGTTCGTGTTATTATCCAAATGTCTGATATGTCGGTTACGGTTGATACGTGAGTCGGAGAGACGACTTTTGAGTTGACGTAGAGGAACTGCTAGAACTTGCAGCAGCTGGTTCACCCTCTCGCTTCCATAAACTATCTTCGTATTCCTTTTCACCGTCGTTTTCCGAGCTGTTTCTGTAGCGACCCTTTCCATAATGTTGTCAGACATTTGGATAATAACACCAATAATAAAACTTTTGGGATCTACTTAAAGGTATGAAAAGAGATTTTGTGGACATGGAGGCCAGGTTGAAAAATCCCGGAATGACCCTTTAACCCCTGGTCCTGATTGTAGGGCCTGATGCTGCACTGCTGTCACATAACCTGATCATAATTAAAGTGTCTCCCCCACCCGGGCACTCTTAGAAAGACACACACACACACACACACAC
>JAXDDW010000319.1:40000-62500 GCA_034670385.1 Hoplostethus mediterraneus | reverse complement strand
CTGTCTGTGTGTGTGTGTGTGTGTGTGTGTGTGTGTGTGTGTGTGTGTGTGTGTGTGTGTGTGTACATGCGTGGGTGCATGCATGTATATTCATGAATGCCTGCTTTGTTAATGTTTGTTTCCTTCCGGTTCTGGTTGCTTCCTTCCACTACATAAGTGGTGTGTGTGTGTGTGTGTGTGTGTGTGCACTTCCTACTATCCTAGTGAGAACCACTTTCAGTTCTAGAGATTCAGAGTGCAAATTTTGGTTATAGGGTTAGGCAGGGTTAGATGAGGTTGTAGGCATGTAGTGGTGAGGAGCGGGAATGGATGCAGTCAATGGGGAGTCCTCACAAGTATAGTAAGACAAGCATGTGTGTGTGTGTGTGTGTGTGTGTGTGTGTGTGTGTGTGTGTGTGTGTGTGTGTGCCGGTCTGTTATCTTCATGTGTGCACGGCGCTCCACTTTGAGGGAGTGTGCCTGTTGACTGCACGCCAACTGGCACCGGGCCCTTGGCAGTGAGTTGGCATTCGCGTGCCCGTTCAGCTCCCACCACCTGTCTGGTCCCTGGAAGAGTCACCCCGCTCATGCAGGGAGGGCCTCCTCCATGGGGTGGGTGGGGGTATAGAGAGAGGGGCTGGCCCAGCCTAGGGAGGGGAGGGGAGGGAGGGAGGGGACACCAGGGGGGGAGCGAGGAGGGCCCTTGGACCCTCCAGCCCTCTGCCACAGGACGGGGCCGGTGCTGCAGAGACCGGCGTGACCCCCAGTCCTGGTCTGGGCACCGGTACCTCTAGGAGGCAGTGTCACAGTCTGCCTGTCCCTCCATCTGTCTGTCCCGCAGTCCCATCTGTCTGTCTGTCTGTCTGTCTGTCTGTCCATCTGCATCCCGAATTAGAGCGGGCCTGTCTTTTTGACTGTCTGTCTGCACGAGCACGGAGGAGGTCAGGAGGAGGGAGAGAGAGAGAGAGAGAGAGAGAGAGAGAGAGAGAGAGACTCCTGAAATATGTAGCGTAGCAGTTAGCCTCCTAATTTCTCTCCTCCCTCTTCGTGAGAGCGTCGCTCAAGCCAGAGGAGATGGAGAGGCTAGAGACGGAGCGGGAGAACAGGGAGAGCAGGGAGAACAGGGAGAGCAGGGAGGTCCGGGCTCGGTGCGCGTGGGAGTAGTGGATTCTCAGAAAAGCCTTGTACTTCCTTTCAGCGAGAGATTGCGCGAACATACACTGGCTCAATAATTTAGCCACTGCAAAGAGTGGTTCTGATTAAATAATGAAGGAGCTTGGCAGCGATGATCAGGACTGTATGTGAGTGTGTGTGTGAGTGTGTGTGTGTGTGTGTGTGTGTGTGTGTGTGTGTGTGTGCGTGTGCTGGCAGTGTGTTTGCTCCTCTACAGACTTGCTTCCTCCATCAGGTCAAGAGTTCTGGCTCCGGCAATATAATACCATCATATAACGGCTCAGCGTGACCCCGTCATCCATTACTCTGCTTGTCACTCTCGTCATCATCACTTCTTGGTGGAGTTTGTGTCCGTTCTCCTCTCCGCTGTTTAGCTTCCTCTGTAGCACCGCGTACAAGAAAACTACTGGATGACGATTGTCCTTGAACTCACCTCACAGATGGCGTGAGGTCAGAGGTCGAGCCCGGTGGCGTGAAAGCGTATTTCCTCACAGCTCTCAGTGACCTCTGCCTCCAGCTCTGCGTTCCCCTTTTAAAAATGTGTTCAGGTTGCCGATGGTTCAGGTGCAGGGCGGTGTTTCCATGACAGTAGGGGTGAAAGGTCAGGGGGCTGTTAAAACCTGTTGCTGTCTGGGTGTGGGGGGGGCGGGGGGGGGGGGTTATAGACAGTTATGCATGGTTCCACTGGTGTTAGAGGCTGTAGCGTGACCTTTGAACTGCACTGACCTGGAGGGTCCAGGCAGGGGGGCCATAGGCAGTCCTCTGACCCCCCCTAGGTCAGCCGGGCGGGGGGGGGGGCAAAGGTCAAGCCTGGTAATGTTTGTTTGATGGATGTAGAACGGTGGGATGTTCAAGAACCAAGTTAGTAACCGTTTGAAATAGAAGCTGTATTGAAACGTTAATAATACTAGTTTTGTCATTTCTGTGTTGATGGATCGGTAGTGATGTGGTCTCCTTTCCTTTCCCCTGAGCAGCTGATCGTCGTTCCCTGTATCTGATCTCAAATCTACACACACACACACACACACACACACCCAGCATCCTCCCAGCACACTAATGTGGTGAAGCTGGTTTTTTTTGCTGTAATGTGTATAATGCAGGCCATCCTTCATGTGTTATCTGTGGCTGCTAATGCGTCGGGCCAGTGGAGGCTGGCGGTGGCGATTCATGGCCTAGACCTTGGCTTTGTGAGAGCAGACATCAATAACCGTAGACCCCCCACCCACCCCCACCCACCCCCCACACCCACCCGCAGGCCACTCGCATCCATATGGCTCCTGGCTGTTTGTATGTGTGTGTGTGTGTGTGTGTGTGTGTGTGAGAGAGAGAGAGAGAGGGAGAGAGATCAAAGGTTCAGCAAACTAGGTGACGATAATTCAATATGGAGGATGTTGGTAGTGAATGGCGTGCTGCAATGACCTTTAACCCTGACCTGCCCTGCTCCCTCACCTTTACACTGATATTAAATGAATGAAAACAATCGGGGGTCTCGCTCCATCTACAGTCAGACACCACCCTTTGGTTCATTCACTTTACAGTCAAACGGCCGTTCAGTGAAGATTGTTTCATTTTCGTTAGATGAAGATAATTCACTTGTGTAAGGAAGGTGAAAGTCAGTGGAAAATAAGTGAAAAAACAGTTGAAAAAATGATTGGTAGATGAGCGAAACGATCACCCTCATATAGACGGTTCTTAAAGCTTTCATCTTTTGAGAGAAAAATCAAGCTCCACTCTTGCTTCAGATCTTAAAGCTCCACAGGTGTTTCTGTCTGGATCTGAGAGGATGTGTAGCTGTCAAAAAAGCCGCTATACTGAGAAAAGGAAATAGACAACAGAGAAGAGAAATTGCACTGGAACACCAAAACTGGACACCTGAGAAGGTTTCATCGACTGGATGAGTCTAAATTTGAGGTTTTGTGGAAGTAGCAGAAGGCCGAAAGACTCTCAGAACCACGTCTGGTGGAGGTGTTTACAAGAAGCATGAAAAGATATCCCTGCAGGATTTCTTTGAAAAACTCAAAGCAAGTCTCCCGAAAAGAATGGAAGCTGTAATGAAGGCGAAAGGGTGGACACACTAAATACTGAACGACTTAGTTTGTGGAGGCTTTTGTGTGAATTTGAGTTAAATATGTTTCTGGAAAGTAAGTAAGTAAATAAATGAAAGGGTGGCCTCTGACTTATATATATACTGATACATGTGTATATATGTGTATATATGTGTATGATATCCATATAAAAGAATGTATCTATTATACACGTGGTATACTCTATGTGTGTCTATGTTTTCTACAACCAGTCGAGTATCTACACGGCTAATACCATAGTAAGACCAAGACGCCCTGTAGTGTGTGTTGGTGTGTGTTCTCTGCACTAAAGCAAATGAGAGAGGGAACGGGGGAGGAGGAGGATTTCAGCAGGACGTCTGGTGTCTGTCTGGCCTGGCTGATGGAGGGAGAGGACAGAGGAGAAGAGAAGATAGAGTAAGGAAGCAGAAAATAGGCTGGATTAAATGGAAGTGGAAACCGACTGGGGATGAGAGACTCGGGATCCGTAGCTAATGATTGTTTATAAAGCATTCTGCTGGTTTCTCTGCTTGATGTGTTTCTGTTCTCTGTAATCTAGCGTTGGGCAGATACCGCGTTACACTTGTTTGCTTTGTCGTAATGCCATTTAGCAGAAAACACGGGTGGAAAAACGGAAAGGGAGTTTAAAAATGGGATTTCGGGCAGTGGATGGAATACAATGGCATGAAACCGGTGAAATATTTGTCATTTGGATGTTTTGTAAGTGCGTGTGTCTGAAGCTCAGTGTGTCTATACATCAGGTATTTGCACCGCAGCGTGTTCTTCTTTTCCTGATGACCTTGGTTTACATTGAGCAATTCAATTTTCAAGCCTTACAAATGGTCTCTACACTCCTCTGAAGCATCTTTTCTCTTCATTCATCTTTATTTTCTTTCATTTGGTTCAACTGTGGTTATGAGAGATATAAGTCTATTTCTCTAGGTGTTGCTTTCTCAGATGATTCAAGGTTGACGTTAAATAACCGTTTTACACAGGAATGTTCACTTTCATCTATAAATGTTCATGATCAAATAAAATGATGTATTAACCATATATTAATGAATATATTGAGATGTATATTTGATGTATCACGACAACAAATTATACTATTTACTATTTATTTTTATAGGTTATTGGAGCAACATGTTTCGTGGTGTTGATAGTAGGGATGGGCTCGAATATTCGAATATTCGAATACTCGTTACTGACGTCAGTATTCGAGTAACGTTTGGTATTCGTTTTTTTCCCCCTCCCCAACATGCATAATATTAATATATAACGTTAATTGACTAGGGAACATGTTTCATAGGCTATTAAGTTAACTTTCTTGGACAGAGAAGTTTTAAAAAAAAATACAACGTAAAGTGCTAGTGTGCGCATTTCAAAAGTAAACATTACTTGCAACATGGCGCAAGAGAAGTGGTGTGTGGAAGTACTTTGAAAAAGATGACGAGGAGACAGTGCGGTGCAAGTTATTTAATGGTAAACTTGTACTTCATAAAAGTACTAGCTCGATGCTGAACCACATGCGCTTAAAACATAAGGAGAAAACTTTGGAGACCGATGAGAGCCAGCAACGTATCACAACGTTTCATAGCCGTTTAGCAGCATGAAGCGGAATGCAAGCTTTCACTTGTTTCCAGTCGGACACGGACCTCCCCAGAACTCATAATTATTAAAAAAATGTTTTTATCGAGTATTCGAATAATCATTCATAAGGTAAGGAGATTAATCGAATATTGATTTTCCTTAAGATGCCCATCCCTAGTTGATAGACTGTCAGACTGACATACTTGCATATCTCCTCTGCTCTCTGAGTGTCAGCATGTGTGTATCATGTTTCCAGGGTGACAGCGAGAGAAAGGGAGAGAAAGGGAGAGAAAGGGAGGCCTCTCTGCTCTGATAATAAGGTGACATTTTACTCTGGAGTAGTCTCTGGATAAGAGCTACATCTCTTTTTCTCTTGCCCTCTCCCTTTTGTCCACCTCTCTCTCTCTCTCTCTCTCTCTCTCTCTCTCTCTCTCTGCCTCACTTTCTAAAATTTGCTGTCATCAACTCAAAGCTCGCACTCATCCAGTTTCTATGAGGATGTTATTGACTAAGTGAACCCCACAAAGAAAGGTAACCTGGCAACCTGCACTTAGTGAGTCAGCAGGGAGGGGGAAACAGAGCATTCCTGGCAACCCGCACTTACTCTATTAGCCCAGGACGGCTTTCTGCAGGGTGCACGGGACTACGTGGATTATGGGATTTTACACCTGCAGGATAAAGACCGACACGCGTGTTTTTAGAGAGTGACGCGTCGGTCAGCTTACCTGTTCATGGATGACGACATAGATGTAAAAAATCACGTGCCCTGTGTAGACCATTCACTCTGGTGCTCTTAGTGTTTGTTATTATATGCCCTGCAGATTCATACATTTAAAAAAAATTAAATATCGGTGTTGCCAGTTTTATTTTTGGAACTATTTCATTTTTTTTAGCTGTACCCCCATCATCCACCATGTTCACTTCCTGTGGAAAGTAGTCCCTGGTAGTTCAAAATACAAAATAGTATGTTATTTGTACATCATATTTCATGTACATTTTATTTACCTCCTACTCCTACACTTCGTTTATCATTTAAGGTTTTATATCATTTGGCTTCAGAGCTTTAGAGTTATTTTTGAGATAATGCTCATCGCCTACTATCACTTAACATAGTGCATGCTAGAGTCTTAACACGGAGCATCAGAGAAACTAAATGCGGAGATGGAGGCTTCATCACCGACCAGCAGTCCTCGGTGTAGTCCACCTAACTCATGTGGTGTTTGTGATACAAAGCGGAAGAGGTGAATCTCCTCCTCTCCGGTCTGGTTCTCCCTCCCGTCTCCCTCGCCTCACCTTGCTTCATCGTTTTGCACTCATCCATGTGTGTGAGAGACAGAAAGAGGGACGTCTCAGTCGAGCAGTGCTCAACCCTCTGCCCCATTAATTAGCTCAGTAAACGCTGTTGAGATTACAGCAGGGAGAAGTGAAGCATGTAAGTGAGTGAGGGAGAAAGAGGGGGGAGAGAGAGGGAGAGAAATCTATGGATGCTGAATACATATCCATGTTCACAGTAGTCAGTGTAAACCGATGAACCACTCTTTTATGCTTCCAGGGGGATAGCACTTTAGTTACTTACTGATTAGAGGGTTAGGGCAGGAGAAGACAGGCTAGAGGAAGAAATTGATGGGGAGGCAGAGGGAGGCAGAGGGAGGCAGGAGGAGAGGAGAGGAGAGTGTGATGTGGAAGAGGTGACGCTGTGCATTTCATTGTTAGCAAAGAAAATGGAGGGAATCATTTTCAACAGGGTCTTTTGTGAAAAGCCTGAGAAGGTGAAGCTCAGACAACCGATTGGTCGGTTTGTGGCGGCGATGAAGTGAAAGAATGGAAGTGAAATTCAAAAGGCTTTGACATTGACTTGAGTGTTTTCTCTCCATATCTTCATCGCGTCTTCTGCCTCCATCTGCACCACCCACGTGTTACAGACAAAGACAAAAAAAAGAGCGAGCGAGTGTGTGTGCGTGTGTGTGTGTGTGTGCATTTGTGTGTGTGTGTGTGTGCGTGTTGTTTGTGTTGTGCTCTGCCTTCATGTGTATGTGCCCCCACCTCTCCCTCCACCGGCTCCTCGTGTGCCCGCGTCGAGCCGCCCTCTGCTCGCCACCTGCCATTATGTTGGCTGAGGTGTCTCTAATGGTCCGTGGCTCTCCTCTCCTCTCCTCCACCTCTCCCCTTTCATTCCCCCCCCCACCCCACCATAACAAGCCCCCTGCCCTCCCTCGCTCCCTCGCTCTCCGGAGCTCAGAGAAGATTATTCCTCCGTTATTCCACCTTCCGCTTCGTCCCCACACTTCCTGGCGGCGCTCAGGCGTGACCCCTCGGCGGCAGGAAATTGGCATTTGCAACAGTCCTTCCTCTTGTCTCGCTCTTTCTCTCTCTCTCACTCTCACTCTAGTGTCTCTCGCCCTCCTCCAAAACACACTCGCAGGTCACAGATCTCACATTTCAAGCACCTTGAGTGCAGTGAGACAATTACTCCCTCCTCACTGGTCACTCCCCCCAGCACCCCCCGTGACCACTCTCTCTCTCTCTCTCTCTCTCTCTCTCTCTCTCTCCCCTGCATTATCCCCCATTCTTCAGTAGCAGTATCAGCCTATAGGACTGGCATCTCTGCCGCTGGTGTGGTGGCGTCGGCACGTTAAGGTGCCCGCGGGGGTTTATGTATTGCAGCGTGAGAGACAGGTGGATGGAGGACCCGCGTTGAGTGAGTGTGTGTGTGTTCGTCTCAGGCCGGCTCGTCGAGTGAGAGGATCCATCCGTCATCTCTCTCTCTCTCTCTCCACGCTCTGTTTGTTTCCCCCTTCATCACAATCTCTCTCCGCTCCGCTCCTCGTCATGAGCGCGGAATGGACGGGCAGCTGTGTGTGTGTGTGTGTGTGTGTGTGTGTGTGTGTGTGTGTGTGTGTGTGTGTGTGCATGTGTGTGTGTGTGATTTATGTGTGGTCTTAAGCAAGGGCTGGTAATAAATTCGGTGACATCACACCAAGAGGGGAAATCGAAGTGTTGCAGTGCTTACTCATAACCCCTTCAATCCTACCACTCTGTACTCTGGTTGTCATCGGCGTATTGCAGCATGCACGCACACACACACGCACACACACACATACACATGTACACACACACACACACACATTGTATTCTGCAGGGCTAATTGAGGGTGTGAGAGGTAAGAGCACTATAAATCCTGCTGCAGTGGTCACTCCTAAAAGTGCCTGTCTCCCTTTGACAGATTCAGCCTGTTTGTTTACTCTGACAGGAAATCAATCATAAACGCACACTGAGACACACACACACACACACGCACATGCACACACACACACACATGCACACCTTCTCTATGCATGCGTTCAAATATCATCTAATCACACTGCCTCCACTCCACTGTGGGGCCATATTGTAGATGGCGTTGTTGGGGACTGTTGGGACACACACACACACACACACACACACACACACACACACACACACACACACACACACAGCACATCTTAGCATAGAAATTGGTCTTGCCAATAGGGGTCAGTGAGATTGATGAAGCTAATTTAGCAATAACAATGTCCTGCAACGGAAGAGCCTCTGTTGCCTCGTCTTCTCTCTCTAAACCAGCTTTGGAGGATTCAAGATGTTGAAGAAGAAGAAGAAGAAGAAGAAGGACTTTATTTACAACATTGAACACATGCAGGGGGGGAAGTGGCCTCACAACACACACACACACACACACACACACACACACATGCATTTTCTGGGGTCTGAGAGGTTGAAGCCAGTAAATAACTAGTTTTGGGCAAATTGTACTTTAGTGTCAGTTAATTTTAGGTGTATTTGAGGCTTTAATCTGAAGTTGAGAACAAACACTCCTGGTGTGTTTGTGGGTTTGACATGTCTGGTATTTCATACTGTCGTTATTAACATCGTCCACGGCCACTTTTGAACTGTTGGGCGATGAGATGAAACTGTTCCTCGGTCTGTTCATGCACTAGCAGGATTTCATGAGTTGACAAGTGCATTTCCATTACTTTTTATCATGAAAATATTGTGACGTGCAAGCAAGCATCAAAAATATCTGCAGGAGATTTCATGTTGGTATTTTTCCGTCTCTCTCTTAGTCAGAATGAACTGCCCCCCCCCCTCCCAATACTGCTTACAGACTTGCCCCTTCCTGAACATTGTGGAAGGTCTGTTCCCACGGTGACCGAGCGCAGCAGCACCATGGTTACAGCAGGACCCGTTGAAGGCATCTCCCCCCCCCCCTCTTCTCCTTATCTCCCCCCTCTGACCCCTCTCTTCTCTCTCTGACCCCCGCAGAAGAGCTGCTGCAACCTCAGCCGCCATAAACGATCACGCCGCGTTAACGAGAGCAGGCCAACCTCAACCTCAACCTCAACACCAGCACGACGACATCGCACGCACACTCGCTCGCTAACTCACGTTCTCTTTTTCACACACACACACACACACACACACACACACAAGCACACATTGTTATCATCAACGCTACAAATTGCGGCGCATTCGCGTGCAGTGGGAGGTCACATCAAAAGAGATCAAAGACGCACGTTGACTTCGTTCCACTTTTGCTCACGGTGGTTTGGGGAAGTTTATTGTGTCTTACATAAACGATCCACACAAAGCTGTTTTCTGCGGTGAGAAGCAGAGATTTATACGGCGGCTGGACAGATTAATCTGTGGAAAGAGACAGACGGAGGAGAGAGGAGGGATCCTTGGAAGGCCTCTCCTCTAGGCTAGCTCTCTGCAGGATGAATAGTTGTCAGGTGATTGTCTCTCCCTTTTTTTTAGCGGGTTGCCATTTTTTTTTTCTCCTACTGTGATTTTCAGCAGAGGAGACATCCTTAAATAACCGTGGCTGTGACAATTGGTTTGTTCAAAACGACTCTCAGGTTTTGTGTGTGTGTGTGTGTGTGTGTGTGTGTGTCTGTCTATCAGTCAAGTGGTAAACAAAGCATTTTCCCATATGAAAACAAAGCTGAGAGTAAACAGTGATGGGACGAGCAGGAGAGAGAACAGGGGGGGAAAAAAAGGAGGAGGAATTAGGGGGGCAGGGAAGTGGTGGGATTAGGATGGTGACGTGATGGGAGGATTAGAAGAGGGAGGAAAGAAACAAGCGTTTTCAGGATGGAGGGAATAAGAGAGACGGGTCCAGGGGAGGGATGAGAGAAGGGGGGAAGGAGAGGACAGGAGAAGGAGGTGCACATACTGTCTGGTTGTTACAAACACAAACACAGTGAGGAAACAAACGGTGTCCCAGCGACTTGTCTTCTAACCCTTCATCCTCCTCCCCCACCTCACCCCCCCCTCCCCCCTCAGGGCTCTCACCCGCCCCGTCGTCCCAACACAGCTTCTTGCATGCCGATCACTGGAGCATCAAACAGAGGTGCCACTTTCTGTTAAAACATTTCTTTAATAACAACACCAGCAAGAGAGACGGTGATGCTGCCAGCGAGAGAGAGAGAGAGAGAGAGAGAGAGAGAGGAGAGAGAGAGAGAGAGAGAGAGAGAGAGAGAGAGATAGAGAGAGAGAGAGAGAGAGATGGGGGGGTGAATTTGAAATCTCAACACAGATCACTCCACCCCAACAGCCTATTGTGTGTGTGTGTGTGTGTGTGTGTGTGTGTGCACGTGTGTGTGTGTGTGTGCACGTGTGTGTGTGTGTGCGTGAGTGTGCATGAATGTATAAGGGAGCATCCTTCTGCTTTGGCAGAGGATCACAGAGTGTTAATTCAGTTGTTCTCCATGTTTGAAAATGGAGTTGGCTGCTTTGTTTGTATGACTGTTTGTGGTTGCCTGCGCGCGCGTGTGTGTGTGTGTGTGTGTGTGTGTGTGTGTGTGTGTGTGTGTGTGTGCGTGTGCGTGTGCGTGTGCGTGCATGCATGTGTTTGGCACCAGACTGGAAGGTTGCTGTGGGTCCACGCTGGCGGAGTTGAAGCTGGAATGTGATTGGTGGGGACAGCGGGCCAAAGGCCGCCCAGGCTAGCGACTGCCACTTGGTAGCCTGCCCCGACTAAACACAGGCCAGATCTGCAGACATTCACCTTCCCCTCTCTCTCTCCCTCTCTCTCTCTCTCTCTCCCTCTCATCCTCCAGCTCTTCTGCTTCTCTCTCCTTCCGGTCTCTCTCTCTCTCTCTCTCTCTCTCTCTCTCTCTCTCCCTCTCATCCTCCAGCTCTTCTGCTTCTCTCTCCTTCCGGTCTCTCTCTCTCTCTCTCTCTCTCTCTGTCACACCTTGGCAGCTCGTTGTTTGTGTGTTTGAGACGCAGGACGAGAGAACCTCCACATATGTGCCTTTGTTTCCTCTCGTCTCTTCTGTCACTTTTCCTCTCACCCTTTCATGATTACATTCTCCACTTTGCTGAAAAAGAAAAAAAACCCTTATCATGAGCATCCATTATCACCGATCCATTGACTCTCATCAGGGTAGGAGCTACACTAGGTAGCGCCAGGTGTGCCACCAAACCGAGGCCGTTTTAAGACGTTTGATTTTTCTTTGTTTTATTAGGTTTATTTAGTCACCTTGAAGTGTCCTCGCAAACCAGCAGCCTGTCAGGAGTTCAGGGCTTTTCTTCATCTTTCAAGCGGGCGTCAACAGAATCGTCTCTACGCCGGGGAGAAAAGGCAAAAACTGTTATTGAGCTTAGAAGGAAGGGAGGGAAAAAAGGGAGAGAGAGAGAGAGAGAGAGAAGGGGAGTGGAAACAAAGCGGGACAGCAGAGAAGGAATAAAGGAGAGGGAGAGATGATTAATCCAATCAAGCCTCTTAGTGTTTCATCAATAGGCATTGTTCTAAGATGGCTGCCTCTCCCCGGCTCAGGCTGTGTGCTGCGGCTAGGCTAACACGCGAGCTAATCCCAGAATAATACTGGGAGAGGGCAACGCTGAGGACGGGGGGGGGGGGGGGCTGTGCCAGCAGATTAGCACTGGCAAAGGATCCTCTCACACACACACACACACACACACACACACACACACACGGAGAGACAGGCTGCCTATTGGATTGGATTAGACAGTTTACAGTTTCATCCCGTGTGAGTGTGATGGTGTTTGGCCCAACTGAGAGGATGAGGATACGCAGGTCCTCTAACTCGCCCCGAGGATGGAGAGGATGGAGAGGATGGAGAGGATGGAGAGGATGGAGAGGTCACACGGGGTCATGTTTGTCTGGTGCTCTTTGATGCGAGAGTTTGATCCTCTCCTAGATCAGTTATCAGTTCGTAATTAACGCGAGGGTGTCTTTGCAAAAAAAAAAATAAAAAATAAAAAAGTAAAATACCGTGTTGTCTCTGGTCGCCGTGTTGAAAAGCGACACATGTTAAAGACTTGCTGTCGTTGACGCGTCACTTTCGGACACGTTGATCTGCTCGGGGGAAGCACAGCCGGTGTTGATGTAACACCTCTTCCTTTTTAAGAGCGCAACAACATTCCCTCCTTATTTTTCCGTCCCATTCCCTCTCTCTCTCTCTCTCTCTTCTCTTTCTCCTGCTATCTCGCTCCTCTGTCCTCCCCGTCGATCTCCCTCCCTGCCTCCCCCCTCCTCCCCCCTCCTCCTCCCTGCAGCGCTTTTTCTAAGGTGACAGGAGGGTGGTTTTTTTTTTCCCTTTTGTTGGGGGAGCTGCTTGCATATTCTCTCCTCTGTTGACAGGTAAAAGACATGAAAGATACTAAAAGACTGAGCATGATGGAATCCTCTGGGGAGGTGCGAGGAGAGAGGAGGAAGAGGGGGGGAGGGAGGAGGAGGAGGAGAGCGGGGGTGAGAGGCAGAGGGGGAGAGTGAAGGGTAGAGAGAGGGGCTGAAGCTTGGCGAAAGGTAAGTATTTAGAGGGAGGAGAGGAAGGATTGAGTCACGGGGGAGGAGGAGGAGGTGGGGGAGGAGGGGGAGGAGGAGGAAGGAGAGGAGGGATGGGGGGGTTGACAGTGGAGTCTGTGACCTCGGGTAAGTCTCTTCGACTGTGTGCTGATGCGTGAAACCTGAGCACACGCAGCATTAGCACGCCTCACTTACTGAACACAGCAGAGGCCCGACACAGGGTGAGGGAGCCTCCTTAAACACACGCACACACACACACACACACACTAACACACACACGTAAACACACACACACACACGCACAGCATTTCTCAGTGTACATACATTGGTTTAAGTTGTAGATATACTCACACACACACACAAAGCTGCAGCCTTGTGGTACAGTGGTGTGTTGAGTCCTGGTGAGGCCGGTCCAGGCCCTCCAACTGGCCCTGGGGTCCCGGGGCTCCCCGGGGCCTCCAGCTGCTCCCGTTGGCTCGGTGCTCGGCCGGGCCAGACGTACAGTTGTGATTCACATCATGCCTAAGGCGGGTTGAACCATAATCCAGCTCTCTCTCTCTCTCTCTCTCTCTCTCTCTCTCTCTCTCTCTCTCTCTCTCTCTCTCTCTCTCTCTCTCTCTCTCTCTCTCTCCCTCTCTCCTTCCCTGTGTGTCGGTTAATGGGTTAACCATCTCTGCCCAATAAGCAGGGATAATTGAGACAAACAAGCCAATGAGGAAATGTCACAGGAGAGCACAAGTCAAGCGAAAAACACACTGCCAGCAGCTCTGTGTGTGTGTGTGTGTGTGTGTGTGTGTGTGTGTGTGTGTGTGTGTGTGTGTGTGTGTGTGTGTGTGTGTGTGTGTGTGTGTGTGTGTGTGTGTGTGTGTGTGTGTGTGTGTGTGTGTGCATAGAGGTCTTTGTATGTCTATGTATATATATATATATATATATATATATATACATATATGTGCTATTCCTGTGTGTTCCCATGTATGTGCATGTAAATGTGTGTGTGTGTGTGTGTGTGTGTGTGTGTGTGTGTGTGTGCGTGTGCGTGCGTGTGTGTGATCCCACCTTGTCAGCCAGTTGTCAGCCTCTTTGTGGTGTGTTGCTGTAAAGCAGGATTCTCCTGCTGTGTCTGCTCTCTGGGTTCCCTCTGCTGCGTTTGCATACCGTACACCTGCCCCTGGGCGATGGCACGCACACACACACACACACACGCACACACACACACACACACACACACACACACACACACACACACACACACACATTTGTTAATCAAATGAGCAGTGCTTCCTTCTTCTCCTCTTTCTCTCGACTGCGTCTCCACCTCTCTCTGTCTAATAACAACGGGGCTGGCAGATCTCCGGTGTTTGATACGGAGACAGATGAAGGGTGGAGGATGCAGGTAGATGAAGGGTGGAGGATGCAGGTAGATGAAGGTTGGAGGATGCAGGTATGAAGGTATGAGAGCTGAGCGACTATAAAAAGCCTCATCAGAGACGTGCAGCGCGACGCGTTCCCTCGGCTGAGAACGGGAGCGCTTCTGTCGCCTGTGCTAGAAAGCAGGTGTGCCACAAGGCATTGTGGGAGGGATATGATATGACGGCCCATCAGCTTGTCAGCCCTGGCCAGCTCCCCCCACCTGGCTCCCTTGAACGTGTGTGTGTGTGTGTGTGTGTGTGTGTGTGTGTGTGATAGGGACGAGATGCCATTTGTATTTAAAGAGGAAATTCAGGATCTTGTGACTTATGGGAGAGAAATTCTGGAGTGCAAATGATCCATCTTAACAAGTCATTTAATTTAGTATTGAGTCTTAAAACCTTATTTTTCTGAAAGCAAGTGAAAGAAAGTGGTGAGATAATGTAACTCAACAACACTGTAACTTAACCTTATCCTGCCTTGTTTCAACGTTCTCAACAAAAGTCCTGAAACAAGTGAAACCATTGGAAACCAGCCGACTAATCTCACTCCCTCCACTGAATCTTTCCCTTGTTTCATAAAAACAGAGCGAACGTGACACTTGATGAGATCAGCGTTTTGCAGCGTTACAGTTTCAGATTAAACTCTTAACCTTATACAAGTATTGCTCATCAGTGTGTGTGTGTGTGTGTGTGTGTGTGTGTGTGATCTGCTGAGAACTGACGGAGCAGCCCTTCTTCCTCACTGGATTTCAAGGTCAAGCAGGTTTTTAGTCAAAAGACAAACACACATTATGCGTGTGTGTGTGCTTGTCCAGGCTAGGTGTGAGCGGATTGGGCGACAGGGCTGTCGTCAGAGATGAGGTGTGTAGCGGTGTGTGTGTGTGTTTGCAAAAGGGCTGAGGTGTATCTGTGACCAGCTGTGTGACTTGCTGCAGAGGAGTGTGTGTGTGTGTGTGTGTGTGTGTGTGTGTGCCAGTGTGAGCTCGTTTCTCATAACAGCGCAGGGGGATACGGAGGTGTGTGTGTGTGTGTGTGTGAATTAGCCTTAGTTATATTAGATGATGTGAGGGTGATAATGGATTTTCGCAGCAGGTGGTATGCTTCCAGTGCCCGGACTCAAAACGCAGCCAGGTTTCTGAGAAGCCTCGTTGAAGCGATGCCCAAACAACACCCGCTGGGGGGTCGGCGTGTCGGCGCTGCTGTCCTACTCAGGGGGACAGCTGAGATCATATGTCAACCACTTAGACTTTCTTCAACAAGGGATCGAAATCCTCTCTGTGCTCTTGTTTTTATATAAAACATTAGGGGTGGGCGATATGACTAAAAATCTACTTTTACCTCGATTACGATTAATGAACGATTATTTTATTTGTTTTGTTTTATTTTGAAATTCGTTTTATTTTGAAATTGACCGGATGCTCTTTGCCGTTCCTGTGTCTGACTTCCTGCCCGGCTTGACACATTCGCTCGCAAAAAAACAAACTGTCCAAACCTGTCTGAACACGGCGTTACTGGACGGGGCGGAGGGACGTGACTGAATACCACGTAGTATTTTTTTAAGGGGACAGTTCATGAACGCAGTATTGGGGAAAGTATTTGGCCCATTCATTCAACAAGTAATGTTACGTCTGATGCGCGCACACACACACACACACACACTGGTTGCTTTGCTAACTGGCGCTTCTAGACGTTCCTTGTTCTTGTTGCCTAAATAACAATCGAAATGAACGATTTTGAAAATTTGCCACGATTACATAATTTAAATCGCGATTACCGATTATAAACACGATAATCGCCCACCCCTATAAAACATATACAACATCTATCAGAACATAAAAATGTGAAACTATTGTTATTAAAGCATCTACAAACATACAAACAGACACTAGAGAAGAATCACTGTGTGCAAACAGTGATTACTGATGACTTTGTGATCTCTCTCTCTTCCATGTCACCTCCTCCTACTCCTGCTGGCTCTTACACACTTGACCTCTCGACCCTGACCCTTCACTCCACAGGTAAGTGCTTACACACACACACACACACACACACACACACCCACACACACACACACACACCGTCATCTGTGATCTGAAGTGGTTGTGCGATGCCGTGGAGGTCCCTGGCGAGGTCACGCTCTCGGACAATGTTGCTAAGAAACAGGAGTGTGTGTGAAAGTGCTTCTCTGATCTCGGTTGCGGTCCTGTTGACACCGAGGCGGAGAGCTGTGATCACGCTGAAAGGAAACGCAACCCCCGTGGCTGTTTGTGCACGCTCCTGTATCGTATATTATGTTACAGGGCTTTTTTTTTTTTTCCTGTGCTGTACCTCCATGGAAGAAGCAGTAGAACGGAGAGAATTCTGTGTGTGTGTGTGTGTGTGTGTGTGTGTGTGTGTGCACGTGTGTGTGTGTGCGTGCCTGCATGTGTGTGCAGTGCTCAGCTGGCCAGGCGAGAGTTGTGTAATTGCAGGGTTATTGCTGCTGAGCCTGATGGGTAATGACACATTTGCAAATTAATTCTCAGTGCTGGGCTGTGATTAGCATACGGAGGGAAGCGTCTCACACACACACACACACACACCAACACACACCAACACACACACACTCTTCTAATCACCAGCAAGAGGTCAGGTTAAATGGGTGTGTTTAATGGTGGAGTTGGTGGGGGTCTAGGCAAATAGGGGTGAGTGACGGGTGAGGGGATACCGTTTCTCATTAGAGTCGATATGTGGAGGTGCACGTGGTCCAGACGAGTCCAAGCCCAGTATAGCAAATCACATGTAATATAGCAATCACAAAAACAAAATCACTAAACCGTTTTTGTTTTTTTGCTCTCAAGTATCTATCCGGGTTTGTGTTTTCATATGAAGAACCATCGTTTTGATGTGCATGACAGGTTCATGTTTCAATTTCAGCTGCAATCTTTTCAGCTGTGATTGTTTAGAACCAAAAAAGCATTTTGGTGTTTTGTCGTTCTGCACAGATTTCTTTCTTTTTTTCATTTATTTGCCTTGGGTAAAAAAAAAACCCCATACTATCGGAATAGATATAGATCCCTGTCCTGGTTTTGGGATCACACACTTTCCTCCCGTCTTTGTCTGCAACCCCCCACCGCCCCGCTCTCGCTCTCTCTCTCCCACACCTGCTCCCCAGGAGCTGACCTGCTTTTTTACAAACATGTCAGAGTGCAGCATGTAAAGTAGTCTCTCTGTGTGTGTGTGTGTGTGTGTGTGTGTGTGTGTGTGTGTGTGTGTGTGTGTGTGTGTGTGTGTGTGTGTGTGTGTGTGTGTGTGTGTGTGTGTGCGCGCACCTCCAGAGGCTGTGTGTGGTAGGGAAAGATTATAGAGATGCCTTATCTTGCCTTTCCCCGCTGTGGGAGAAGGCAGACCACCTTTCAACCCCTTCCAAGACACACACACACACACACACACACACACACACACACACACACACACACACACACAGAGAAGGATGTAGGTGATTACTCTTTTGCAAGAGGGGGTGTAGAGAAGGCGGTTGCATACTGAGGTGGTAGGAAGTGGATTCAGCAGGTTTGTGCGTGTGCATGTGTGTGTGAGAGAGAGAGAAAGGTCAATTTCCTCTTTTCTCTCGACCCCTTGCTCTTGCTCTTCATCCTTGTCTTTCTCAGCTGACTCTGCTCTCCTTCCCCTCCTCTGTTTTCTCGCCTTCCTCTCTTTTTTTCCCCCCTCTCGTTTTGTTCCCCTCCCCTTGCCCTCCCCCATCCTCCCTGCTGCCTCCCCCTGCTCCCTCTTGATCACGGTGTTTCAGTAAGACACGCCACGTCGGTCCCCAGGGAGCTTTTACAGCCTTTGAATGAGTGTGTGTGTGTGTGTTGTGTTTGTTTGTGCACATGGGTGTGTGTGCCTTTTTGTGCGGTGTACTTGTCAAGTGTGACTCATTACGCTACCTTTAACAACAAAGGGCGCTAGCTGTTCTGTAACGCTGTCTGTCTCTGCACGAGCTGCAAAACTTAACAAAGCAAACAGACGATCCTCCTCCTATCACTGATCTGTTTCCTTCACCGCAAACTTCCATTCAAAGTATCAATCTGTAACATCTTCATATAATTAAATGTGTGTTTTGCTACTCTCTATTGATACAACACGACGGCGGTTCATCCTATACCCGGATAAATAAAAGCTTGAAAACATGTCTCTCTCAGGGAACGTCCTCTGGCGCACAGGAAGTGATGCGTTACGCTTACAGTTCTGGCAGCAGCAACACCGGTTTGATTGGAATAAATAGAAGAAGTCGGTCGTGAGCAGCGAGCGGCGATTGCGAACATCACAGGAAAGACAAACGAAGAAAAAGAAACCGGTACAGAAACTCATCAGAAGGAAAATCCAAGGATAAAAACATCAGTATCGACTGATCACCACCACAACAACAACAACAACAACAACACCGTAGCAATGACGGCTTACCCCCAACGATGACGCTTTAAAAAAAACAATTACCGCTTTAAACGCTTTAAACTCTCAATTTTCAGTGAGAACCATCAGATCCCGGACAGAGAGACCATCTGATTTTTGGTGGATCTTCGTTTCATCAGCCTTATTTTTAGTCCTCTTGTCTTTCTGTGTCTGTCAGTGTGTCATCAGACTAGGTGGTACAGCGCCTCAGGGGGGACACATCACCTCCCAACCTGTCTCACAAGGTGTGAGACACTTCAACACCTGCCTCTCACAAACACACACACACACACACACACACACACACACACACACACACACACACACTCCCTGGCAGCACACCCATGCCCGCCAGCACCAATAATGCATATTGTTTGCACACACACTGTACACAATATAGCGGAAACTGCATATGTGTTGTACAAACTCACAGCACACACACACACACAACCACATATAGACACACACACACACACACACTTCTGTTCACACATTGTACATTTTGTTAGAAAACATTTACCGTCTATGTATTAATACCGAGGGCTTTGTTCCCAGAATAACTCCCTTTTCTTCGTCTCACCCACGGCTCCTCAGCAGCGACACCCCCCCCCCACCCTCCTCCCCCCCCTCCTCCTCTCTACCGCCCTCCATATCTCAATCTATGGATCCCCCTCTTTCTCCCTCCGTCTCTCCCTCTCCTCCCATCAGCCTCTATTAGTGATTATTTGCCCTATTTGTCTGCGAGCATGCCTTTCTCTTTCACGCTCTACCTCAAAACCCAGTACAGCCCTCTCTCTGTAACCCTCCCACCGCTACACTCCTGCCCATCCCTCTGAGAGCGAGTCATCCCCCAGGCAAACAATCCTGCCAGACTACCCCCCCCCACCTACCCCCACCTACCCCCTCCATCTCTCCTGCCCCCACTCCTGCTGTTTTTTTTTTGTTGCTTTGGCATGGCTGCTACCCAGCAGATAGTTAACTCCTCACCCCGACTGCCACCGCCTCAGTCAGGCTTTGTGTGCAGAGCAGCATCACACAGTGTGTTTTCTGCTTGTGTGTGTGTGTGTGTGTGTGTGTGTGTGTGTGTGTGTGTGTGAGTCTGCTCTCGGCACAGCGTGGTGAGCAGTCTGTGAGTGGAGCTGGGCTAGCGCAAGCCAAGTTTCAGAGACGGACACACCAAACGCACCCACACACTCGCAGACAGAGACGAGGCTTCCTCTCCTGCTCCTTCTTCCCAACACATCGCTGTTCTGTTGCACGCTGCCCTCGAACACCCGCGGCTCGCTCTCTCTCTCTCTCTCTCTCTCTCTCTCTCTCTCTCTCTCTCTCTCTCTCTCTCTCTCTCTCTCTCTCTCTCTCTCTCTCTCTCTCTCTCTCTCTCTCTCTCTCTCTCTCTCTGGCTTCCTGGTCGGTGGGTTTTTCCCGGTGTCTAGTGCGGGGGCGGACAGATGCTCCCTTGATGCTCGATGGCCTTTCGCTGTCGTCGGGGGCCATCCAATCAGCTGCCACCCCGACTCCGGACTGAACCGTGACCACTCTCTTCCTTGGGTGAAGCATCAGCGCTGGCCGGCATTTCCCTCTCATCTCTGCCCGCGCCTGTTCTCTCGCTTTTCTCTCTAACCCCCCTCTCTCTCTCTCTCACACACACACACACACACACACACACACACCCTCCTTATCTCGCTCTCTCTCTCTCTCTCGCTCTCTCTCTCTCTCTCGCGCTCTCTCGCTGTGTTGTTGCCTGGAGGGAGTTCATTCTGCCCTCCTTCTCTCCTCCTCCTCCTCCTCCTCCTCCTCCTCCTCCTTTTCTCCATATCGGCGGTGAATGAGAGGGAGAGAGAGAGAGTGTAGCGGTAGTAGTGGAGGAAGCAGAGCCGTCTCTCTCTCCTCTGATCATCTTTCCTGGATAGAGGGATCAAAAAAAAACAATCCCGGGAATCGGACGTTCTCGCTCTCGTCTGCAGGATTTAACCGAGCCTCCGTTTCATCCCGCCTCCTCCTTCCCTCTTCTTCGGCACCGGACTGCTAGCTTTCACATCTTCCTCCGGCTGTCCCGGCTCGCTGGGTGTGTGTGTGTGTGTGTGTTTTTGTGTACGTGTGTGTGTGTGTGTGTGTGTGTGTGTGAGCGAGAGAGCGTGTTTCCTGCCGCTGCTTGGATACGAATAGCGAGTGCGTGACCCTTTTGCCCAGGGGGTCCCGGGGAAAGAGAGCGAGAGGGGGTCGAGAACGGGGGGGCGTGCTCAGGGGTCGACCCTTGCACCGCTCCGTCTGTGTGTGTGTGTGTGTGTGTGTGTGTGTGTGTTCGTGTGACGGTTTGTGCGTGTGTGTGTGTGTGTGTGTGTGTCCTAGCTGGCTGGGCGGTCCCCAGCCTCACGCTTGGTTAGCGAGGACCAGAGAGCGGAGATGACAGGCTGAGTCCCCGGCCCAGCCTCCCCACACACAGAGGCTCGTTTCTGGGTGGCTGCGAGGGCACAGCCGCTCTCTCGCTCAGTCATCCAGGACAGGACACAAGCTGCTCTCTCTCTTCATGACACGCAAACAATAACCATGTTTGGACTAAAAGCACCACTGTACTACTTGCCAGGTAAGATAGCGGTGTGATGTGGCGCGAATTTGTGTGTATGTACATGCGCATATTCATTTCATTGTGTGTGTGTGTGTGTGTGTGTGTGTGTGTGTGTGTGTGTGTGAGAGAGAGAGAGAGTGTGGTTCTCGAAAGTGCACAAGAGGTTTAAGGTGAGTGAGTTGACGGTGGGTGCGTCTAAGGAGAGCCTTTGTCTCGGTGCCGGTCCTGAGGCTGGAACCTGAGAGCCGAGCCTGGCTGGTGTTGTGTGTGTGTGTGTGTGTGTGTGTGTGTGTGTGTGTGTGTGTGTGTGTGTAGCGCTCGCTCTGCCTCGCCGAGCCTCTCAGCCCCTTATCAGTCAGCAGGTAACCCAGACGCTAAGTGGTGGCGTGTGTTTTATTCAAGACAACCACACAGGAGGGGGGAGAGGGGGGGGGGGATGGGAGAAGCAAATGTATGTTTTTGTGTGTGTGTGTGTGTGTGTGTGTGTGTGTGTGTACACGTGCATGTGTGCAGTTGTGTGTGTGTGTGAAAAAGAGTGAGCACTAGGGCGGTGTGAGGTTACCGCCGGTCGGCGCTTAAGTGCGTCTCACGGCTCACTGGGCACTGATTATGGAGAGGACGGCCAAGTGAGGGCAGAGAGAGAGAGAGAGGGGGGGGGGGGGGAGAGAGAGAGAGAGAGAGAGAGAGAGAGAGAGCAAGATAAGATTAAAGACTGAAAGAAAGGCTATTTTGTGTGTCTGTGCCGTGCTCCAGTCTCCCCCTATAGAAGCTTCTTCCATGTTGTCTCCCTCTACTTGCATGCGGGTGCATAATAATAATTGTATTCATGTGTTTCTAATGTGACCTGGCTGTCCAACGTGCACACCTGAAGCAGACCAAGACCATAATGCACCTGTACCTGAAACACACTCGCCTGTCCTCCATCAATCAACGAGACGTGTGCGTGTGTGTGTGTGTGTGTAGGAGTCGGCGTATGTGGATGTGTTTGCACGTTCTTGTGTTGTGCACGTGTACAGAAGTGCTTGTCCTTTGGGTTAATGTGGGTGTGTTTTCATGTGTTTCCATCCGTGAGTGTGTGCGTCTTGCTAGAAGTGGCTACACTTCGCCGACACTTAGCAGAGCTAAATAATTGATGCTCTGTGGTGGCGTTGGGACCCGCTCTGCTCCGGACCCTCACTCTTTACTCTGCACCCCTTCCTGGTAGTCCCCTTCACCTGACATCCATTAAAAGGGATGTTTCACTCGGGTGCAACTACATTTTCATTCTCCAGTATGCTGACTTGTACTACTTGCCCCTTTTATTTTGGAAAGATGTTTTTTGTCCTCGGGGGGTTTCTTTGTATTACCCAAGGTTTCATTTTTATGAACTAAACATCATGTAAATGTTCTCTTTTAAACTAAATGTTGAAAATGTAAAACTCCAGAATACATTATTTCAATTCATCCACCTGCATTGAGATATTTCTTGGAAGTATA
>JAXDDW010000319.1:25000-30000 GCA_034670385.1 Hoplostethus mediterraneus | reverse complement strand
GGGGGTGAGGTTAGGGTGTGTGTGTGTGTGTGTGCGGTAGGGGTGAGTGTCGTGGGGGAGGATGGGGGTGATGGCGAGCGGGGGAACAGGTTTGGGGGAGGCGGGCCAGCTGAGTCCTGGTGGGGAGTGGCGGGAGTAAGCTGGCACTGCGGAGGCGGGCATATGGAGGGCAGGTTGTCACTTTGGCTGCCACTGGAGCGTGCACCTGCCGACAGGGGGAGACCGTGCCAAGAGGGGGAGGAGGGTGAGAGAGAGAGAGAGAGAGAGAGAGAGAGAGACAGGGAGTGGTGTGTGTGTGTGTGTGTGTGTGTGTGTGTGTGGTATGTGGCAGTGAAGCAGGGTTTGGGCTGCTGGAGATGGTCTCTGAAGATTCCTGATATTAATGAGAAGGCTAAGTGTATCAGACAACTGTGTGCCCTCTCAGAAAGGACACACACACACACACACACACACATGGATGGCTACACACACACACACACACACACATACCCTAAAAAACAAACACTTGCTCACCTCTCACCCTGTTTGTCTAATTCCAGCCTGTGCCTGCGTCTCCTGGTAGAGGAGCAAATAAACAGCCTTGATAATCAGCTCGGCATTTAAACCCCTTCACTACGTAGCACGACAACACACACACACACACACACACACACACACACACCCTCTAATTGGACTCAACTGCTTTGCTGCTAACTAGCTGCTAATTAGATCAGTGTATTCCTCTCACCCACTCTTTTCTCTTTCCTGTGTCATTGTTCGCAACAAAACAAAACACCTCCCGAGTATGTTGCAGGAGAAGAAGGGCCACGCCGCGCTCGTACATCCGACGCGTGTGTGTGTGTGTTTGCGTGCGTGCGTGTGTGTGTGTGTGTGTGTGTGTGTGTGTGTGTGTGTTTTGGCTGCTCTACACTGACACAGATGCAGGAGCCAAAGGCCAGTGCCCTCGTTAAGCCGCTGTCAGAGAGGGTTTGTTACAGCCCACTGGAGCCCATCTGTATCTTAACCACACACACACACACACACACACACACACACACACGCAAACAGATCCGTTTCTCTCCGCATCAAATTTATGTCACTATTATGCATACAAGCACGTATATATATATGTATGTGTGTGTGTTTTTGCAGTCGTTTGTGTGCGTGAGTCGGCGGGTGTGTCCACAGAGCAGTGTTGTAGGTGCGTGGCGAAGGGCAGTGACTCCCCCCCCCTCACCCCCCTCCCCCCCCCCCACCCGATGGTGGGTTTTATCCTTGGCTCGTGGATACCCATCCTCTGATCCGTCATCCCCCTCTTTCATCGTGGAAAAGAAAAAAAAAACCAACCCCACAGAAAAAGCGAGGGAGACGGAGACGGAGAGGTTTAAAGGCTGGCAGCAACGCCGTGGCCTTGAGGTGTTATCTCTGCCTCTCACTGTGTTGGAGAGAGGGGATGGAGGGGGGAGGTGGAGTGGGAGGGGGGTGGGGGGGTGATTGCAGTATAGCCTGTTTCTCTCTCTCTCTCTCTCTCTTTTTTTTTTTTTTTTCTTCCTGTGAGGAGCAGGATGCTTAGCAGATGGTCTCGTTACCAGCAAAATGAAAATACACGCAGTAAAATTTGCTTGTGTTAATTTCTCGTACCCCAGGTGAGACCTCTAGCACTTTCACACACACACACACACACACACACACACTCATATACACGGACACATGCTCACACGGACACACGGCTACACACACACACACACACACGACACAGACTGACACACGGACTTGCCCTGCTGGCTTTAAACACACGCCATCTGCATGCGGGCAGAGTGTGTCAGAGGCGTGTGAAGTGCGCGCTTGGCGTCAAGTAATGTGTTTTCTGATGTTCGGAGCTCCAGCTTATGCTGCTCGGGAATGTAAGGACTCTCCGGTAACCCTCGTTGTCCAGCTGCCCGAAGACGGTAGGCGTTAGGTAGGAGCAGGAGTGGAAGCTAACGGGGGAAGAGCAAAAAAAATGTAAAAAAAGGGCTGAAACTGCAACGAGAGCTAAAAGGGGGGGAGCGAGGGAGTCCTCGGGAGGGAGAGGGAGGAGGAGGAGGAGACGGCGTGTTCATCCGCAGATGAAGCCTAAATCCTTTCGTTCCCTCTCTCCGTCTTCCCTCCCTCCATCTCTTGCTTGCTTTACAGCGGTGAGATGAGAGCTCCTGCTTGGCAACGTCTGCTTCTCTGTGTTTGGTGTTTTTTTTTTTTGGCGGGGGGGGGGAGAGGATCCGGACTAGTCTTAGCTTATCCCTCTGAGTGTGTGTGTTCTGCAGGGATAGAAGTGCCTGAGCCTCCCTTATCGCCTTACAGTAGGATGCTCGCTAGCAGTATGTGCACGAACCCCCCCCTACAGAGATGGAGGGAGGGAGAAACGAGGAGGACGTGGCTGTACCTGGGTGTCGTGTTGTGATTCACCCAACCTTTATTTGCTCTAAGCTGCATCACAGCTGATGGGATTGATGCCACAGCACAGTCCTTGTACCTCTTTGTAAAACACAGTGCGCAAATGACACCGCCTGTAGCCTTTTCTTCTGTGTTAGAGAGAAAAAAGACCTCTTCATCAGCCACGTTAATTCAGCGTTTCACAGGAGAGAGAAAGAGATTTAAAGATGGCTGGAATGACAGAGGGAGAGAGAGAGAGAGAGAGAGAGAGAGAGAGAGATGCTGCACAGTTAACACAGACCCTCTGTTCTCATTGAAATGAGCAGGAGATCGGGAAGGAGGACGGCAACACTCGCACCATGCTTTTTCCATCACCTGGTGACACCGCTGAGAATCTAAAGAAAAAAATAGAAAAAATAGAAAAAAAAGTACTCAGATGACACATTCAATTGATGAGTATATCGCTGGTGCTCCCCCTGCCTCTGCATGTTGTATACATATTAGAGTTTAGAGTTTAGAGGCTCGATTCTCGATGCTAAGACTAGCTAGGACACTAATGATACTTTGGAGAAAAAAAAACAACAACCCCAAAAGACATATGTTACGTTCATATGTATGTATAACGCGTACACTCGTGTGTCTGTGGTGTGAATACGGAGACACTATACCACCCACACAGCCCCCTTGGATGTGAATGAAGTGAGTCAGCTCGTCGCAAACACAGCAAACACAACACGTATGTTCTCCTCGAACACACGGAACACACACACACACTCCTACATACATTGTGCCTTTCTGCCCTGTCTCACCCTCTCATCCATACGCATCACTCGCCGCACACACACACACACATACGTGGTAACAAAAACACACACATATACAGATATAAACTACCGCCCACATTTCCTGTCGCTCTTGAGCCGGCTCGGTAGGTTGCAGGTCTCGGCAGAGTCCTTGATGTGCGCAGAAGAGTGATGATGAGCTTAATGCAGTCTGTCTGTGTCCCGGACGTGACCACCACATTAATATAGCACTAATACAGCGCTCGGTCTGCAGCATGCTAATCACAAACACACTCGTTCTCTCTCTCTCGTTCTCTCTCTCTCTCTCTCTCTCGCCCGTGTCCCATCGTCATCAGAGATTTGACCCAGAGAAGAGGTGAGAGCAGGTAGACTTCTGAGGCTGCGTTCACACTGCAAACGGTTACGTTCAATTCTTTGTGGGTCACAGTGGATTGTTTTTTTTTTGGTGACTGATTATATCTATTTTAAAATGTAACCTCTATCCGATACTGATACTGATACTGATACTGTAGGACATTTCAAAAAGAAAAAGTACACAGATTTACAATGAAACACAATAAAACGTCACATCTGTCACACTGCTTTGATCAAGCTAGCTAACAGGGAATTAATTTATTGGATTTTGATGTATTTCCGTGCAGATCGGCGACAAATTCATCAGATGAAACAGGAAAGAAAGAACTATAACAGTCGTGTGTATCCCGCGTAAAGTTCTACTGTCTGGCATGAAATAACGACAACCGTCCGAAGTTCATTTAAACTTGACTGGTAACCATGGCAACGCTGAAAAAAAAATCTGATTTGAATGTTCGAATACAAGGGGCATGCCTGAGAATCAGATTTAACACCACATATCACTGTGGTCTGGACTGGATCTGAACAAACGACTCCATGCTGCTTTTTTGCTGTTCACAATGATTTCAATTTGTGTCACATTTTAGGGGGAGAAAAAATGGAGACAATTTCATCTGCAGTATGAACGTATCTTAAGACATGTAAGGCCTTGATGTTAGGTCCTCCCCCCCCCCCGGCTGGCTGGATAAACAAGGCCACTTCAAAGCAGCTCTGTGCCCCATACCAACAGGGCTGAGACACTGAAAGGAAGAGGGATGTGTGAGTGTGACCACTATTAATGACCCTAATAATCTATTTGGATGTTTTGGCGGTTGTGAAAAGGGTGATAGGGGTGGAGGGGACGAGAGGAAAAAGTGACAGTGTGTCGGGGCTGGTTAAAAGCGAGCTGGGAGAAAGAGAGAGAGGCTTTGTTTGTCGGGCTAAATGCTGTAAATAACATCAGAGAGTGCAGCTAAATGGAAATCAATGCAATTACCCTATTAGCATGGGCTTGAACTCACACTGGCTGCTGCTACAACTCTCTCTCTCGCTCTCCGTTTCCTCTATATTTATCCCTCTATACAACATGCTATACATTTGTGGTCTGTCAGTGTGTCTGTCAGGCAAAAAGCAGAAAAACAACAATTTATAACGTTGCAACAATACGTGAAACGACAGCAGTGTCTTATTCTAGCTAGTGTCCAGAGGGCGTGGCCCCCCGTCTCGTCTCTCTCTCTCTCTCTCTCTCTCTCTCAACTCCACCGCAATGACAAACGCAACGATTTTTGGTTCAGCTTCGCACAAAACCCCCCCCCCCCCCCCCCCCTTTTTAACCACCCCCGATTTGAATTCCTAACAATTGCAGGGGGAGATTATGCTGTTAAGTGGTAAGTCATAATTAGATAAATAATTGGTTTGGCTATCATCGTTCCTGTGCCATCTGTTTGAGGGTATGTGTGTGTGTGTGTGTGT
>JAXDDW010000319.1:12500-20000 GCA_034670385.1 Hoplostethus mediterraneus | reverse complement strand
ACACACACACAGAAGAAAGAGGGTCATGCTGCCTGAGGAAGAACACTGTGTGTGTGTGTGTGTGTGTGTGTGTGCATGTTTGGGGGGGGCAAAGTAGAGGGTAGTATTTCCTCTCTATTCCCTGCTCTACTGCGCCAGAAGCCTTGTGCTAGTAGGGAGAGTGGGCAGTAGCAGGCGAGACGTAACACAGCATCAGGCCTGCGTTTCTGATCCACTGCATTACAGCAATTAGTGATTAACACCACGATGAGAACAAAAAAGGTCCCATCCCACTTCCTCTCCAGCCATCACCTGTGTAATCCTCGTTTTCATCCTGGGCTTTGGGAGAACACCCCCGTCTTTACAAGTCCGCCTTTGATTTTACAGCCCGTACAATTGCTGGCGTCTAATCCACAGTAAAAACCATCGATAAACCAGAGACGGGAGAGGAAGTTTAATCGGTTGAGGCTTAGATGTGCTTTTGGTGAGTGGCTGTCCCCTTGTGGACGTTTGTTGGAATTACGGTCTCCGTTTTATTAGTCTATATACTGCACTGGTCAAATGCAAAAATAGGGGTCTCTTATTCCAAATATATATTGGCTGTGGCGAATTGAGAGTGAATAAAATCTAGGATGTTTTATTTTCCATAGTATTTACAAACCTGAGAATGTATTTATGAGCTTTCTTAGCCGACTAGAAGCTCCTCACTAAGCCATGTGGACCTACATAGCCCCTATGAAACAGTAATTCCAAAAATTAATTAAAACATATTTAATAATATATAACATTTAGAAGAACATTATACTAATATCAGTATTAAAGGAATATTATAGTGATATCATAGTACACTGTGTTGATTACCATAGACACACTAGTCCCAGTAGACACTTTTGGAGTGACCATAGACTCAAAACAATATCTCCCTATCTGCCTTCAGACATGCACAATAACATCACACACACCACAACACGTCATCTTCATGTATCCATTCATTCAGTCAACGCTTCATCTTCATTTACAGTATTTAAGTTGTTGGGTTTTTTTTTCATACAGGAAGTGACTCTCTTATTGTTTTATTACCTGTCCGGTGATGGGACAGTCTTTATCCCATTGGGGGACAATGCGAGGTCAGCCCTGAACACTGGAGGCGTGACGGGGGAGCAGGTGCTTGTACCCACCCCCCCCCCACACCCCCACACACACACACACACACACACACCCTACACACCCCCCGCCCCCCCTCCCCCGGCCTGTCTGTCCGTCCCCCCGCTGGAGAGGAAGCCCCACCTCCCGGCTCCCAGCAGCCGGCCGCCTCTCTCCTCCTCTCCTCTCCTCGGCTCCGCTGCGCTCCGTCCCTGTGGCCTCGCTCGCTCGGCGTCGGAGCTTCCTGCGCGACAACAAAAGTACCGAGTCTCTGTTCTCGACGGAGGGATGGATCCGCGCTTTCACCACTAACGGAGGGAGAAATTACTCATTTATAAACACTGGAATAACCTATACTCGTTTGCGGTGAGTGTGTGTGTGTGTGTGTGTGTGTGTGTTAGTCTTTTAGTTAGATTTCAAACCCCGGAGCTTGTTTGTATAAACGAGCGAGCGCGAGGAGACGGTTTTGTTGAGGAAGTTATTACGATGTCGAGGAAATGGGTTGTCGGGGTTTTTCTTTTTTTCTTTTTTTTTTTTTTTTTGTACCGAGGCTCGGTGCCGAGCCCTTGTGTGTGTGTACGTACGTGCTGTGTGCGTGTGTTTGTGAATGTGTGTGTGTGTGTGTGTGTGAGAGAGAGAGAGAGAGAGAGACAAGAGTGTCCGTGCGTAACAGAAGGAAAAAGAAACAGCCACTCCTGGGCGTTAAAGCGGCTTTTTAATCGCGACACCGCGGGGTGTATCACGTTTTGTTAAGGATTCCCAGACAATTCCGATTTAAAATGCAGAATAGCCCGGAGGACTGATAGGAATGGGGCGACCCCCCCTCCCCAATTAACTTCTTGTAACGTTGTAGCCGGTGAACTATCGCGATTATTATGTAAAACGCAGCCTCGAGGGGTTTCTGCGTGAGCCGCGGAGGTTCACTGGAGGTCCTCGGTGTAGAAATGTATTGTTGGCTGTAGTTGGCTGCTAATTCGTAGTCTCCAGTTTTGTTGGCTCCTTCAAAATTGCTGGAGAGCGTCTGGTCTGGGCTGCTCGCGCACAGCAGCACAACTATTATCTGAATGCTGCTTCTCTCTGTAGACATGGGCTGAATAAGATGGTGACTGCGATAGTGACACTGGTGACCATTTGGTGCTCTGGGGTGGGGGGGGTGGGGATCTGACTGCTTGTGACCCTGTGTGTGTGTGTGTGTGTGTGTGTGTGTGTGTGTGGCAGGTGGACCGTGTTGAATCACTTCCCACCTCTCTTGCCCCTCTCCTTAACTGCTAGGCGTTTACAAGAGCTGTTGTGTATCCGGATGATACGCGGGATCGCTGCTCATCACACACACACACACACACACACACACACCTCTCGGGTTTAAAAACACAGTCGACAAACACGGTGTTGGAGCAACAGGCAGTGGGGCTAGGCTACACTGTGTTGAGGTTATCTGCAGCCAGAAGGAGGCTGGTTGTGTGTTTGAGCTGCTGCTGATAAGGTTAGCCGTGACTGTGTGAGGAGGGGAGTTACAGCCTCCTGGTTTGCTTATGATGAGACTGTCCTCCTCGTGCTTCATAGCCACTGATCAGAGCCGGACATAGGTCATTTATTACCTATGTCACTGGCCACCTCCTGCCAGTGTCATGTGGTGCTTAACCTATTATCACATGGCTGACAGGGTTTCTCAAACGATGGGACCCCGAGATGGATCACAGGCAGTGATACGGTGGCTAAATAAGAAGGTAAACTACAACCTCGAGTCAGGATTCTTTTTATAATTTTATAACAGCCACCTATGTGTAAAGAAAAGTGCTGCTTAAAAAGCCTCCCAGCTGTCGGCGTCTTTTTGAAATCCCTGATAAGGAAACCAGGAAAGTTGAAATGAATCTTGTTCTAGCTAGAGAAACGCTTCAACAATCAATTTGACTTGGAGTAGAAATGTGAAATGGAAAAAAAAAGCAGTCTTCCAATACAACGGCACTGTAGGAGCAGTAACTTATGGGCCATAAGCTGGCATATGCAGGTTACTACCGCAGGCATTTCACACATGCACAGTTCAACAAGGACCTGAGGAAAATACTACAGTTTCTTAGCAGCACCAGCACATCTAGATGCTTAGCCTCCTGGCAACCATGAAAATCAATTACATTTTCTGAAAAGCGATATGTTTGGCTTTCTTTCACTAAAGTTATATTCCACAGCATTCTCATATAAATAAATGTGTTTTGGTACTCTCCATCGATGATTGATACAACGCAGTAGGAGAGTTCATGAAAACTTTGACATCAGTGGTTGAAAGTACCCGTTGTCTGGCAGGTCTCTCTGGGAAAAATCCTGTGTTGCACAGGAAGTGATGCGATGATGCATTTTAAGTTTCCCGGAAACAACAACAGTGTTTTGTGTGGGGGGAAAAAAAAACAGAAGAGGTCAGGTAGTTGGAATGAGGAGCGATAGCCACCAAAGCTGGAAAGACAAAGAAAACCCCTCCAGAAACTCAAACGTCATCAACAGAAACGTGCTGGTAAAAAAGTCCCAGTCCCAGTTTAGTGGTGACAGTTTGATGGCGTAGTGATCTCTGGGAAGTGTGGCGCCAAAAACACCACAGCAGTGCCTGCTCAGCACCGAAGATGTCACCAAAATTCAAAATACACGTATCACCGCTTTAAAAGACCATCCTCATAATTTACGTCACGTCGACGCTCATCGTCACGGCGATCTGTATCGGCGGCAGAAGGTAAACTCTGTTCTGCAAATAACACAAAGGTGGGCAACCGACTTTAGGTGGGGTTGCCCTTCACAAGATCCCCTGTCGTGATAAGAGGGCTTCTGGCTCCCAGGAAGGGATGCCGAATGTTTCACTCGCCGTCTGCAGTGTAAAGGTTGCTGCCTCCCCCCCCTCCCCCCCTCCCCCGGTTACAGTGGTCTATACATTAGGTTGACGTGCTTTCAGGTGTCGCTCGGCTGCTCGTCGTGCTGCGGTAGCCCGCGGTGCCGCGAGTGTCTGGGGGGCTAGACAGCAGCTGTGTTGAGCAGAGTGTTGGTGACAGTTTGTCTGTGGCAACAGCACCTGGCTCTGTTTAGAGAGTGATTAGGAGAGTCCCGAGCAGCTCCCTGTACTGTTTACACAAGGAGCCCGGAGTTAAAGGTGACCCACTTTGCATTTCCTTATCAACAGGCCCGCATTGATAGCTTTGAATAGCACAGACTGTGGAGAGGCCTTTGCATGGGTTTACATAGCTCCCCGCCGAAGAGAATGGGACGTGTTTGACTGGGCTCGTCGCACATTTGAATAGCATTACAACAATGTCCTTAGGTGGTATGAAAATGTGGCCGCGCACACTACTCCCTTTCTGCGCGCGTGTGTGTGTGTGTGTGTGTGTGCGCGTGTGTGTGTGTGTGTGTGTTGGCCTGAGCAGAGCTGTGTGGTCTGCCTGAATGATGGAAGAGAAACCACTGTAGGATGTTTGGGTAATGAGGGTTTTCCTTGGCCAAGATGTCTCTCTCTCTCTCTCTTCTGCCTCTCTCTCTCTCTCTCTCTCTCTCTCTCTCTCTCTCTCTCTCTCTCTCTCTCTCTCTCTCTCTCTCTCTCTCTCTCTCTCTCTCTCTCTCTCTCCCTCCCTCTCCCTCTCTCTGTAAGTCTGTTGGATTTTGTGGTGATGGGGTAATGTGGGCCTTTTTTGACAGCCTTTGAGCACAGGCGCCGGGATGGAGAGAGTAAGTGTGTGTGTGTGTGTGTGTGTGTGTGTGTGTGTGTGTGTGTGTGTGTGTGTGTGTGCGCGCGTGCGCGTGCGTGTGCGTGTGTGTGCGTTAGTATCCCCTATTGAGTGTGAAAACGGGTAGTAAAGGTAAGCTGTTAAATGTGATGGCTGGTGAAGACAGCTGAATAAACAAGTCATAAAGGTCCGAGGGGAAGACACAGATAGATAGGGTAGGAAGACAGACGGGTGGACAGACAGACAGACAGACAGACAGACAGACAGGCAGACAGGCAGGCAGATGCTCAGGCAGAGTAGTAAGGAGGCAAATGGCCAGAGAACGAAGAACCTCTTGTCTTTTGTTCTCTCACTCCTGCTTTTTGCTCCATATTTCACAGATGAAGCTGCTTATCACTGTCTGTGTGCGTGTGTGTGCGTGCGTGCGTGCGTGTGTGTGCGTGTGTGTGTGTGTGTGTGTGTGTGTGTGCGTGCGTGCGTGTGTGTGTGTGTGTGTGTGTCAGATCAAGCCTAACCTGCTCTGTAAGCTCGTCCTGTGTGACTGTTTGGAGACACTGGGGGTGATCGTGGTTTTGAGGATGGTCAGGGTGTGGCGCTCATTTGCTTGCCGCAAAGATTGGCACGCACGCACACACACACACAACAAGTCACACACCACACAATGTCTTACTTGTCTTAAAGGCTTAAAACGGACTAATCTCCCCTCCACCTGTTTGTGATGTAGTTGAGTTGAGGAGTGAAAACAATAGCTTCTATCTAGACTCAACCCGTCTGGCTGTTTCATGGAAAGAGGAAGTGTTTTCTACACTCTATATCCATATTTCTCTCCCTATCTTTCTCTCTGTGTGTGTGTGTGTGTGTGTGTGTGTGCATGTGTGTGCGTGTGTGTGTGTGTGTGTGTGTGTGTGTGTGTGTGTGTGTGTGTGTGTGAGAGTGTGTGTGTGTGTGTGTGTGTGAGAGGTAAGCAGATGTTATCAGTCACCTGATCTGGCCCCACCGTGCTTTTGGAACAGAACACCTGACCTCACATTGATCTTCATAGAAGCCACACACACACACACACACACACACACACACACACACAGAAGCGAGTGGGATTTTGCGCCGTTTCCTCTGCAGTTAAACTTTTGTTTCACCCCACCTCACCCTGCGCTGTTTGTTCCTCTTGACTTTGCGTGATTGTTTTGTGTTCATGGTTTATTATCATGCTTTTCCTCTCTCTTATTTATCTGCCAACCTTGGGGCATTTTTGCCTTTATGGTAATAAAGCAAATTAAAATGGAAGCCAATTGAGTTAGGCGGCGTCATTCTGCCCTTTCCTTGTGTTTTGAGTCCCATGCTTCGTTCCCTGAATTGCATTGGAGACGTGCTGCTTTAATATCCTGTGTGATTCCAGTTAGACAGCACAGAGCACGTTGCACAGCAGTGGCATAATTGTAAACCACAGTAATCAAATCTTGAGTGTCGTCGTCTGTGTGTGTGTGTGTGTGTGTGTGGGGGGGGGGGCGGGGGGGGGGGAGAGAGAGAGTGTATTTATGTAGTTTTAACACTCCGGTTCATTTCAAATAAGCAACTACATCATAATGTTACAGATGTCATATTTTCTATCTTCAGCTCGGATAAAAAGCAGCAACATATTCACATTCGAGTCAGTTTTGCTGCGTTCACCAGACCAAACCATGTTGTAGATGTCTTTAGAGTGTGTGTGTGTGTGTGTGTGTAACTGATGTTTGCTGCTGTCATTGTCATACCCCAGGGCCTGATAAGCACTGGTCAAACAATCACGCAACACGAGAGCAGTAGATAAGAGAAACATACACACACTCAGTACTGGCCATACTCGCCTGTTGCCCTCACCAGACTAGGGGCTCTTTCATCCAGCCTGACTTCCTTGGTTTATGTCTGTGTCTCTGCGTGTGTGTGTGTGTGAGAGTGAGAGTGTGTGTGTGTGAGTGAGAGTGTGTGTGTGAGAGTGAGTGTTTCCTCCAGTCACACTCTTCCAGTATAACCCAGTATTGTGCCATAGGCTACTCCACAACAAAGGCCTTTTCTGTTGCTATCACACATCATCTCTCTCCCTCTCTCTCTCTCTCTCTCTCTCTCTCCCCCCCCTCTCTCTCTCTCTGTCTGTCTGCTTCCATTTCTCCTCAATGTGTCTCTCTGTCCCTGTCTCACTTCCTTTCCCCTTCTCCCTCTGTGTCTCCCCCCCTCACTCCCCCCTCCCCCACTCTTTCTCTCTCTGCCTCTGCGGTATCTGCTCTATCAGCTGACTATCATATTGTGTGTTTGTGTATGTTTGCTAATATGCCTCCTTGTGTGTGTGTGTTTGTGTGTGTGTGTGTGTGTGTGTGTGTGTGTGTGAACCAGGTTGGATATGTGTGAGAAGAAGTGAAACGCCTGGTGTGGCTGAGCGTGGCTTGAACCGGCTCAAGGATGGCGCTAGATGCCCGCGGAGGCCGTGGTAGCCGTGGTAGCCATCTTGAACACGAAGATGTAGACGCCAGGATGTCGTTGGTAGCTTGCTGGACTCGTTTCCCTGGTTGGCCTTTGCATTCTTCACGATTTCTGGTCATAATTTCATCACGCTTCATCCTGACTGACCGCTGACCGGATTGCCGTCGGCTAACAAAACCTTCCGGCGCGTTTTCTTTCAGCATCAGAATTCCTCCTGTTCATTGGG
>JAXDDW010000319.1:5000-10000 GCA_034670385.1 Hoplostethus mediterraneus | reverse complement strand
TGATTCTGTAGCTCTGCAGCCATAAAGCTTCTGTTTCAGGTTTCCTGTGATATTAAGGGTTTCTCTTCTGTGGTATAGAGTAACAGAGATGGGACACACACACACACACACACACACACACACACACACACACACTCACACATGTACATATATATATATCTGTTCTGTAGTGCCTGAGGATAGATTGCCCTGACACGTCATCTCAGAAGTCAAACAAACCTGGAACTACCAGAGCAGGTTTATCCTGCTGAGAGAGAGAGAGAGAGAGAGAGAGAGAGAGAGAGAGAGAGAGAGAGAGAGAGAGAGAGAGAGAGAGAGAGAGAGAGAGAGAGAGAGAGAGAGAGAGAGAGAGAGAGAGAGAGAGAGAGAGAGAGAGAGAGAGAGAGAGAGAGAGAGAGAGAGAGAGAGAGAGAGAGAGAGAGACTAGCTTTTCTTAGTTTAAAACCTTTAATCTCACAGTATATAGACACTGTATCACTTCATTTACTGTATTGAGGATCCAGTCTGTGAAAGTGTTTGTTTTAAAAAGCACCCGTGTGTTTTCGTGTCGTGCTGTCATCAGTAAAGGTCGGTGTCACTTCATCTACTTTTGGGCTGAAACTCGTCATCCTGTCTTCTGTCTTCTGTTCCATGCTGCTAGGCTGGTCTCATCCACACTACTGCAGGGTTTTGAGGGGCCCTTAGTTCCTTATTTCCATCTATATTTAGTCAAACATTTCCTACATTCTCTATTTCTTACATGCTCCGTTTTTCCCCCCATCTGCACATTTTCACCGGCTTGTTAGCGAGTGCATCAGCCATTCAGGATGAAATGTACTTATCAAGCCAGCTCTAACTGTATTTTAAACCGCAGCATTGTGTCACTGGATGAGCTCCTTGCTCAAGGACCCTTCAGCGGGATGGATGCTTGCTGACATGGGTGCTTGAACCTGGGTCATCTGGTTGAAGGACGACTTTCCTACTCCGTGCACTAGCCCTGCCACCTGAGTGAGGTGAACCACAGATACACTGATGCCATGCTAGGCCAGAGTGGGTTACAGGCAGGGCATGCTGGGCTGGGCCGGGCCGGGCCGGGCCAGGCTGCTGGATCAGATAGATAGCAGCGCTGCACTGCTAGTTTTAAACGAGCTGATAGGCAAATCCCTTACTGGTTAAAGATTAACCACTCTCTAGAGCTGCCACTGCATTATCTCCCCACTGGCCCGGGCACACGGGAGCCAAGAGGATTTACTTTGCGTTTGTGTGAGTGTGTGTGTGTGTGAGTGAGAGAGAGAGAAATATGCATTCCACACAGCAAAAGGGTAGAACTGTGTGTGTCAGTGTGTTTGTTTGACTGTGTGTGTTAGTGATCGGCTTTACTCCCAGTGGGGTGTTAAAACTGTGTGTTTTACTGTATGTCATTTAGCAGTCAATCTGCTGTGGGGGTGTGTGTGTGTGTGTGTGTGTGTGTGTGGTTTGTTGTCATCTACATTCCTTTTTTTCCAGGGCTTTGTTTTGTTTTCCCTCGGGGCATAGCAGCACTCGGAGGGTTAATTGTGTCAGGAGGCTCGGCGTGTAACAGATTCCTTTAACCCTTGAGGCCGTCGGGGAAAATCTTACACTTCACGCTACTGTGTCAAATGATCCAATTCACTCGCGTCTCCGTAACAGACCTCGGCGTTTTGGTTTAAACCCCGCTAGTGGCTGAAGCCTTTCTCCCTCTCATAACCCGTAGCGTTATCAATTAAAGCCTTTTTTATTTTAAACGAGTCTTCCTTTGTGTATGACTTTACTTCCAGGCAGTGTTACGTACCAGTCTGAGGACTCCCTCCCTCCCTCCCTCCGTCTGACTGGGAGACACCACCATCTGCTGGAGGTTTGAAAGACGTGAGGCCAGAGATGGACCGGAGTCTGTTGTAGTTGTAGGTGGAGCCAAGTTCAGTTATCTGGAAATTCATGAGAGTTCACGTATCTGGAAATTCATCAGAGGTGTTACTCATCGCGGGATGAGATCACGTTCGAAGGGTCGAGCTAATCGGAACAGAGAGCCTTCTGTGTGTCGAGGCGGGAAGCGGAGACGGCTCTCTTTTCAGCCCGTCTGCCTGTGTGTCCTCAACACCGGCGTCAATTTTGACATCGGCGTTGTCTTTTCCTTAATCCAATTATGCTTACCCGCCTTGAAGTGGTAAGCGTGTATTTCTTGGGAAGAGTCAACCGGAGGCCAGATGAAAAGTAGGCCTGACTAAATTCTCTCTCTCCTTTTTTTTTTTATTATCCTTTTTTAATACGTGAGCTGTCAGCTTTCAGACCGGGGGACCCGCCGCCCGCCGTCGAGGTTGAGGTTGAGGTGGAGCGTGCCCCCGTGCTTTTGCCGCTGAATACCAGCAGAGGGAGACTGAATGAGCATCTTGTTGCTGTGTGTGTGTGTGTGACCACTCACCCACCAACCCACCACCCACCACCCTGCCGGCATGTGGCCCGGGCACCGTGGTTGTTCATACAAGCTTCTTTAGAAAGACAAACCCCACACAGGCAGCGAAAACACAGGAAGGAAGGGGGGAGAGAGAGAGAGAGAGAGAGAGAGAGAGTGGGGGGTCTTGTGTTTTCTCAGAGGAGCCAGACCGTGGCCTCAAGAACAGAAAGGAGCTTTGTTGAGAAGTGGCCTTTGGCACAATGCTAGCCACCGTGTAGCTTTACTCCTAGCATAATCTCTCTCTCTCTCTCTCTCTCTCTCTCTCTCTCTCTCTCTCTCTCTGGCTCCCTCGCTGTTCTGAGAAAAGTAGCAAGTGACGGAAGGAGGAAATGACTAAAGAAACGACTCATTCACACCCCTGCAATGACAGCAGGATGGACGGAGGGGAAGTCAAACCCACGCTTTAACCCGTTCCTGAGCCCTCCACCCCCGAGCACCATCGCTCCTCCATCCTGATAACGTCTTCGCCATGGGTGTGTGTGTGTGTGTGTGTGTGTGTGTGTGTTTGATAGCGTGTCTTAACTATTGGTACTACTTCCTTATTTGTGTGAAGTGATGGAGGGTGATATAGACTGTTTGCGCATGTGTGTGTGTGTGTATGTGTGTGTGTGTGTGAGGGAGAGCGATTCTGACACAGGTTTGCTCTCACGCTGTAGGGCTTGACACAGGTCAAGACATGTCCCCTCCCCCCCTCCCTCCCTCCCTCTCTCTCTCTCTCTCTCCGTCTCAAGGAGGGAGTGAGTAAGCTTGCCTCACATATTTAACCCCCCCTACCCACACACACACACACACACACACACACACACACACACACACACACTTCCCTTCACTCTCCAGCAATGGGGTCAGATGTGGTGACCGGCTCTGTGTGGAAGAAGAGGCAGCTGAGCACCCCCCCCCGCCCCACACACACACACACACACACACACACACACACACCCACCCACACCTCCTCCCCTCTCCTCTCCCCTCCCCTCCCCTCCCTCCCCCCACCTCGCTCCCCTTGGCAGGGCATGCATGCCTGTGTCTGTTATCTACAAATGGCTGAGGAATTATAGGTTGAAAGGGGAGGAGGAGTAAGTGAGGGAGAGAAGGAGAGCGTGAGGGAGGAGGGAGGGAGGGAGGGAGGCAGGGAGGTCATGTGACATCGCAGCAGCTGCTAGGCTAAGAATTTCTGTTTTCGCTCGCTCAGAGAGAGAGAGAGAGCGAGAGGAGGGGAGAGATAGGCAGAGTGTGTGGTGTGTTGCTTTGTTAGATAAGCTCCAAACGGTCTTTGTGAGCGACAGCGCGAGAGACAGGAAGGCAAAGGAGGGAGGGAGGAAGGGTGGGAGGAGATAGAGAGATAGAAGGAGAGCGAGCGAGAGAGAGAGAGAGAGAGAGAGGGGAGCAGGAAGATGGTGTGTGTCCTGGCGGTGGCTGGCGGTGTGTGCTGGGCTGGGCTCAACGTGAAGATGCAGCCATGGGGGATCCGAGCGGCTCCTCTCCTTTGTGCAGTAAGGATCTTCGGCCACACGCTTTTTTTTACCCCATCACAGCTCCCAGCTCCCTGGACGTGTGCCTGTGTGTGCATTTGTCAAGCTGCGTTGCTTGTCTGTCTCCTGTTTCACTGTGTTTGTGTGTGTGTGTGTGTGTGTGTACATACTTGTCATCTCTTTTTGTACTGTGTGTGTGTGTGTGTGTGTGTGCACTACGAGTCTTTAAATGCAGGGTGCTCTATATCTCTGTAGTGGTGGATTTATTTTTTTTTGTAGTCCGGTGAAAAAGTTCCTTGTTCGTGTTTCATGGTGTCTACTACCCCCCCCCGCCCGCCCGCCCACACACACACACACACACACACACACACACACACACACACACACCCTCTCTCTCTCTCTCGATGTGTGTGTCTGAGTCCGAGGGAGGTGGGTGGAGCAGTACTCTGGTGTCTTGACAATGTCACGGTACTGCACTGGGCAGTTGATGTGTGTGTTTGCTTTTGTGCCCAGTCGCTCAATGGCGCTCTGTGTGTATAGATGTGTGTGTGTGTGTGTGTGTGTGTGTGTGTGGACAGTAGTCATTGTTGATTCCATTATTAATTGAGTGCCGGGTTCATTTGGAGTGCACTGGGTGACTGGGAGGTTACAGGCGAGAGGTGTTGGGACTCTTATTCACTCTCTTATGGCTGATTCTCTAATGCGCACGCACACACACACACACACACACACACACACACAGCCATGCCCCTGCCCTCTTCTCAAGAGGGAACATGATCTTTTTATAGCCCTCTCAGCCTCTGGGGCCAACCCATATATAACTCCCACTCATCTAATTGTGCTATCAATATACTGTTAGTGCCTTCCTTAGTGAGTGTGTGTGCATGTGCATGTGCATGTGCATGTGCATGTGCGTCTGTCTGTCTCAGAAGCTGCAAAGTGAATGTAAATTTTAAAAATGTCTTCTATGCCATTACGTGTGTGTGTGTGTGTGTGTGTGTGTGTGTGTGTGTGTGTGTGTGTGTGTGTGTGTGTGTGTGTGTGTGTGTGTGTGTGTGTGTGTGTGTGTGTGTGTG
>JAXDDW010000318.1:0-75112 GCA_034670385.1 Hoplostethus mediterraneus | reverse complement strand
TTTGGCCTCCTTGACGTGGCTTGCTGGGAATTGTATTAGTCCACTACCTGCAGTTTTTCCATGGAAAATGCCCCAGTCTGCCACACTTGTCACTACAGAAGCCATCATTATCATTTGTTTTGGTACTGACATTCTCAGCTAATTTTGAGAATAAATCAAAACAGAGCTACCATCCTGAGTATCATCCTGTTTGTGCATTCACAAATAGGATGATACTCAGGCTAAGTTGTACACTCATGAAAATAGATGGCAGCTCTTGAAACCACAAATTAGTTTTCAGATTTGGGTGCATTTACTTCAAAATGTTGGGACAAAATGTGGCCATGATGCAGCGTTGCAGTCAGACTTCTGTTAATTGTTGTGTGGAATAGAACATATACTTTTCTAAATTTTCCCTTTTTCTTTTTCAAAATTTCTGTTCGAGCCTGTTTAAACCAGAATTTATGAGACTAAATATATGAGATACTACAGTAATTTAAAATACTTTACCAAAACCCACTAAGAATTTTCCAGTTTTGCACCTCCCTCCCCTGTTGTGTCCCCCCTGTGGGACCAAAGTGATTGAACATCTCTGTTCCATTACTATTTGTCATGCTTCTCCAATACGTATAAATACTAGTGCAAGCTCTTCCCTCCTCCTGTTAGGGCAAATGTGATGACACCCTGCAGTATTTATCTTTGATACATCATGATCTCCACACAAAGGTGGCCAGAACAAGGTTGGGCTCTTCTACAACTATTGCTTGTGGCATCTCTCTCTAGGGCTGACGAGCCAGTGTGTAGGCAGAGAGGGGAGCCTGAGAACCCCCAGCTATCTAAGAATGGAGACATTATCTTGGGTGGAATCTTTTCTTTCCACAGCAGCTGGGAAGACAGACAGGCTACCTACATCCACAGACCACTGCCACTGCAGTGCACAAGGTAAATGATACTGCAACAAAGACTTTGGCATGAGTAAAAGTCAAGAGGAAATGGGTAGATATACAAAATGGATAAAAATTTTATCAAACTGAGTGAAAGTTGAGAAAATATTGCCTGTTTGCGCGACAACTAGTTTCACATTCCGTGTTATTGTTTCTATCCTAAGCACATACTGGTTTTGACACCAACTATTCCTAACTGTCTGCGTCAAGTTTAAATTTCAGAGCATTCCAGTTTGCCCAGGCTATGCTCTTTGCCATTGAGGAGATTAACAACAGCACAGACCTACTGCCTGGCATCTCACTGGGCTATAAGATCTATGATGTCTGTGGCTCCATTGCTAGAGGAGTGAGGGTGGCCTTGGCCTTGGCTAATGGTAATGATGATATTGCCTCAGTCGCCGAGGCACCCTGCAACAAACCAGCCCAAGTGTCGGCCATTATGGGAGAGACTTCCTCCTCTCCCTGCATGGCTATAGCAACTGTCATTGGACCCTTTCACATCCCATTGGTGGGTAGGATTTGTAACAAGTTAATTCTGGCATAATTATGTCTACTGTATTAGACCTTGGTCACATTTTTTAAATGTATGTATTTATTTTAAAACATAAATAATTATTTACTTTAATTCATCCTACTGCTCACAGTAAAGACAGTTGTAAGAGCATTACTGCTAATTTTCCATGTATTTTTCTGTATAAAACGTTTTATAATTTGCATCCTTATTTCAGGAATATCGTTCCTCTCTAACCCCTAGATCAGCCACTTTGCCACCTGTGCTTGTCTCAGTGACAAAGTCCGGTATCCGTCCTTCCTGAGAACAATACCCAGTGACTACTACCAGAGCAGAGCCCTTGCCCAGTTGGTCAAGCACTTTGGCTGGACTTGGGTGGGGGCAATTAGAACAAATGATGATTATGGCAATAACGGCATGGCCACATTCACAGAGACTGCCCAACAGCTAGGCATCTGTCTGGAGTATTCTGTGTCCTTCTTTAGAACAGATCCACCAGAAAAGATGCAGAGGATAATTAACATTATAAAGGCTTCCACTTCCAAGGTCATTGTCACTTTCCTCTCCCACATGGATCTGGACATACTAATACATGCGTTTGCCCACCACAACCTGACTGGATACCAGTGGGTAGGGACTGAGGCCTGGATCTCTGATTTCTACACTGCAACTGTGGATAAACAACACATCCTGGATGGTGCAATAGGGCTGTCCATCCCCAAGGCCCATGTCACAGGCATGAGAGAGTTCATGTTGAATGTAAATTCACTCAATTCATCTAGTAACGAATTATTCACAGAGTTTTGGGAGACGTTGTTTAATTGCAGGTTCCAGCAGACTAAGGGCTCCGAAGGGAATCAGAGAGAGTGTACCGGATTTGAAGATCTGTCAGAGCTGCAAAACAGCTTCACTGATATGTCACTCATGCCCATCTTCAACAATATCTATAAAGGAGTGTATGCTGTGGCCCACACACTTCATAGTGTTCTTGGCTGTAAGAAAATATGTACAAACAAGCTACAGCCAGATCCATTCATGGTGAGGTGAACACTGAAGGCTGAATGATAGATTGACATTATGTGCTTCCCACATGAAAGGAAAAAATATTGTTAAATAAATTGTTGCATGATGTCCATCCAGAGCTGATAAAAGGTGGTTTAACATATAATAAACTGAAATAGAATGAGGTTGCCATCCTGGGCTAGATAAGGTATATAGTTAATTGATATCTATCTTCTTAGATTTTGCAGCACATAAAAAAGACACGTTTCCAAACAAAGGAGGGGGAGGAAGTTTACTTCAATGAGAATGGAGACCCAGCTGCAAAGTATGAAATCATAAACTGGCAGCCAAGGGAGAATGGCAGTGTGGAGTTTGTCATTGTTGGTCTTTATGACACATCATTACCTACAGACAAACAGCTGAATCTGCACAATAAGTCCTTAATTTGGGCAAAGAACTCAAAACAAGTGAGTTACCATATGTTCATGAATTAATTGTTAATGTATTATTACTGAAATTACTAAAGAAAACAGTAAAACAAAGTGGAAGCTCATATGGTTTATCTTAAATATCATATTTGTTTTGTTCATGTAGGTGCCTTTGTCACTGTGCAGTGAGAGCTGTCCCCCTGGAACTCGCAAGGTCCTCCAGAAAGGAAGGCCCATCTGCTGCTATGACTGTATTCCATGTGCAGAGGGAGAAGTTAGTAACACCACAGGTACTCTAATGTTATTTAATGGATGAGAGGATAAATCCTATTTAGTATCAGCAATCAAACAAATATTCAAATATAACCCCAGTATTTAAGTGCTGACATGTAGTACAGTTCATAGGAGTTAGTCATCAGTGTATTTGAATATTAAATTTGATAGAATTTTATAATCCTAAATATCTTAGGAAAAGGTTGGGTTATAGCCTAGTAACATGATGCTACTAAGTCATTTGTAAGTAACTAGCAGGTAATATGTAAACTACAGAGTTAATTGTTGGTAACTAAGAATTCATATTTATCATTCATTATTAACTACTTAATCCTTTCCAGGGTCGTTTTCTTCCTCGTCTCAATTAATAGATATTGGTAGCTCACTTGCTCTTTACATAACTTGTTACATTTACAGAAAGGACATTGGACCAAGGGCATAGTTTAAATTTTAGAAGTGATATTTAAAGTGGGAGGGCTAGAGGTCCTCCTCCAGAAAAAAAAGAAAGTTCACTACATGCAATTTCCTGCATTTTTATGATTATGGGAATAGATGAAAAGTAGAAATGGAATATATAAAAACTAATATCTGTTTTGATATCAATTTTTAGATTCTATCACCTGTGTGCGATGCCATCCTGAATTCTGGTCAAATGAGAGAAGAGATGACTGTGAAAAGAAGGAGACAGAGTTTCTGTCATATAAAGAGATTATGGGAGCTCTACTAACAGCGTCATCCTTATTAGGAACCTGCATGACGACTATCATGGCATTCATTTTCTTCAGATACAGGAACAGCCCCATAGTCAAGGCTAATAACTCTGAGCTGAGCTTCCTGCTGCTCTTCTCCTTGACTCTGTGTTTCCTGTGTTCTCTGACCTTCATTGGCCGGCCCTCTGAGTGGTCCTGCATGCTGCGCCACACAGCATTTGGGATCACCTTTGTTCTCTGTATGTCTTGTGTTCTGGGGAAAACTATAGTGGTGTTAATGGCCTTCGAGGCTACATTTCCAGGCAATAATGTTATGAAATGGTTTGGGCCTGTACAGCAAAGACTCAGTGTTCTGGCTTTCACTCTCATACAGGTTGTGATTTGTATCCTCTGGTTAACAATCGCTCCTCCTTTTCCTTTCAAGAATTTTAAACACTTTAAAGACAAGATCATTCTAGAATGTGCCCTGGGCTCAGCTGTAGGATTCTGGGCTGTTCTCGGGTATATAGGACTTCTGGCTGTGTTGTGTTTTATTCTAGCCTTTCTGGCACGGAAGCTGCCTGATAATTTCAATGAAGCCAAATTCATCACCTTTAGCATGCTGATATTCTGTGCTGTCTGGATCGCCTTTATTCCAGCATATGTCAGCTCTCCTGGGAAGTTCAGTGTGGCTGTGGAAATATTTGCTATTCTAGCCTCCAGTTTTGGATTGCTCATCTGTATTTTTATACCAAAATGTTACATAATTTTACTGAAACCAGAGAAGAATACAAAAAAGAACATGATGGGTAAAATGACAGCAAAATCATTATGAAGAGCAAAATGAATATGTAGGTAGAGTAGAATGATTGATTGCAGATTGATTTCAATAAAAAAAAAATATTTCATGTATGAAAGTAATGCTATTATAATTATTAATGGTTTGATACAAGTGTAAAATATCAATAATTAGACATGAGAAAATCTAATTCGTACAGCATTAGGGTTTGACTTTGTACCATATTTTTTCTGTGCTAGTCTTTGCAAACTGAATTTTCTTTGGGACAATAAATTGAATCATATTGTACTGTATCGTATTGTACTATACCATAGTGTATCTTCTCACTTGTGTGACACTAATGAATGCATAAACAATGTCGGTAACATATGTGTCATATCAGGTGACACAAAAATGAAGTAAAACTAAATCAACATTTTTTAAAAAGAATTGGAAATGATCAACCTAATGCCTCACAACCAAACTTAGCAAAGTTTAATATACCTTGTAAAATCAAACTTTATTCAGTATTCTAAATCCACAAAAAACCTGTATGGTGTCCTCTGGTCTCCTGAGGCTTTCATTCTTAATCATGAGAGTTCAAACCATTACAACTCCCCCCTTGTTAGTGAAGGTTTATAAAAGCCCTGCCTTCAGCTGTAGAGCTGTTTAGCTTGGCCTGAAGAGCAGAGCTATGTGTGACCGGCCAGAGGCTGGTACAGAAAGCTATAAAAAGGCTAAATGTGTTGCAGACAACCCCACCTATAGGGCCTTCCATCCTAAACATACCATAAATAAGTTCAATAACGCCAGAGGCCGTACCATACACAGTGAAAGGTCAGGGTAAGCTAAAACACAGTGGGCCACACCCAAGCACACCATACAGCCATCCAGGGTTCCAGACCAGACAACAGGCACATGGAGTTTGCCGCCTAGCCACTATTTATAGCACACCAGAACAAAGGAATCAGGAAGTGCTTGGGCAGAGTCTAGGTAGTCAGGTATGGTGGCTCTAGAGGGACAAACAGAATGAATATGTCCTCCACCCGGTTACATATGTCATTGCTGAAGCTGATCTTCTTGGTCCTGCTAATGGGAAGGGGAGACTCTGTATGCTGGCTAATGGGGTGGGCAGAGCCACCAGATCTAGTCCAAGATGGCGACCTCATTCTCCACGTCAGTGGATTTATCAAGATTAAAATCTCAGGTTAGTATAAGAGAGGGACAGGTGGTGCACATCCACATCGTCTCTGTGAGGATACTCCAGCACTCCAGGTATGCCAGTCTTGTTGACACCTTAGATGACAGTGTTAGTGAGGGGGCATGCCAGCTGTGACCCTCCATGTATGCATCAAATACTTGTATACAGAGGCGTTGTTAGGATCTTGATACACTGGGGGCTTAGCCCAGGCCAGAAATCTTTAGATTTTCACCCGACAATTGCATCATTTTAAAGTTATTTCAGAGTAAAATGAATATACGATGTGAGACACTGTGCTCCACCAAAAGGTTCTGGTCAGGTGCATAGGCTGGCTTTCACAACATGAAATCAAAATAAACAAAATGAGAGCAATCTGAGTTCTCATTCAACTTTGTTATTATGATTTTTTTCTGCAGCAGGAGTAAAACCCTCAGAAAAAAAAGAGCCTTGACATTGATGAAGCAGTAATATGCTAGATTGTATGTTGCCAATGCTTTGTTCAATTTTGAAAATTGACCAACCCTGGTCTCATAACATTTACGGTACATATTTTCATCACATTCATAAGCATATTGGAGTGGTTGATTTAATTAGTGGGATTGCTGTGAAACAGCAAACCCACTATTGTAATTGTACTTGTTTTCTTGAAATAAATAAAATAAAGTTCCATTTTGTAACTACTGATTTTAATTTGTTTTGGTAGTGACAATCTCAGCTAATTTTGAGAATGAATCAAAACAGCTAGCATGCACAGGGCTAAAAAACACAGTTACGGAGAGTTGTACCATCCTGAGTATCATCCTATTTGTCCATACACAAACAGGATGATACTCAGGCTAAGTTCTACACTCATGAAGATACTTTTTTAATATTTTGCTCTTTAAGCCACACACTGATTTTCAGATTTTGGAGCACATTTACTTCAAAATGATGGGACAAAATGTGGCCATGATGCATGGATGCAGTCAGACTTCCGTTAATTGTTGTGTGGAATAGAACATACAATTTTCTAGGTTTTCCCTTTTTCTTTTTCAAGTAAGTGAGAATCAAACTTTCAAAATTTCTATTCGAGCCAGCACTTTTTATACCAGAATTTATGAATTTATGAGATACTATATACAGTAATTTAAAATACTTCCAAAACCCACTAAGAATTTTCCAGCGTTGCACCTCCCTCCCCTGTTGTGTCCCCCCTGTGGAATCAGAGTGATTGAACATCTCTGTTCCATTACTATTTGTCATGCTTCTCCAATACGTATAAATACCAGTGCAAGCTCTTCCCTGCTCCTGTTAGGGCAAATGTGATGACACCCTGCAGTATTTATCTTTGATACATCATGATTTCCACACAAAGGTGGCCAGAACAAGGTTTGGCTCTTCTACAACTATTGCTGGTGGCATCTCTCTCTGGGGCTGACGAGCCAGTGTGTAGGCAGAGAGGGGAGCCTGAGAACCCCCAGCTATCTAAGAATGGAGACATTATCTTGGGTGGAATCTTCTCTTTCCACAGCAGCTGGGAATACAGACAGGCTACCTACATCCTCAGACCACCGCCACTGCAGTGCACAAGGTAAAATCATACTGCAACAAGGACTTTGGCATGAGTAAAAGATAAGAGGAAACGGGTAGATATACAAAATGGATAAAAATATTATCAAACTGAGTGAAAGACAAGAAAATATTGCCTGTTTGCTCGACAACTAGTTTCACTTACCATCTTATTGTTAATATGCCAATATGTAATATGTTTTAACACCAACTATTCCTAAATGTCTGGGTCAAGTTTAAATTTCAGAGCATTCCAGTTTGCCCAGGCTATGCTCTTTGCCATTGAAGAGATTAATAACAGCACAGACCTACTGCCTGGCATCTCACTGGGCTATAAGATCTATGATTCCTGTGGCTCCATTGCTAGAGGAGTGAGGGTGGCATTGGCCTTGGCTAATGGTAATGATGATATTGCCTCGGTCGCCGAGGCACCCTGCACCAAACCAGCCCAAGTGCCGGCCATTATGGGAGAGACTTCCTCCTCTCCCTGCATGGCTATAGCAACTGTCATTGGACCCTTTCATATCCCATTGGTGGGTAGGATTTGTAACAAGTTAATTCTGGCATAATTAGTTCTACTGTAATAGACCTTGGTCACATTTTTTAAATGTATGTATTTATTTTAAAACATAAATAATTATTTACTTTAATTCATGTATTTCTCTGTATAAAACGTTTTATAATTTGCATCCTTATTTCAGGAATATTGTTCCTCTCTAACCCCTAGATCAGCCACTTTGCCACCTGTGCTTGTCTCAGTGACAAAGTCCGGTATCCGTCCTTCCTGAGAACAATACCCAGTGACTACTACCAGAGCAGAGCCCTGGCCCAGTTGGTCAAGCACTTTGGCTGGACTTGGGTGGGGGCAATTAGAACAAATGATGATTATGGCAATAACGGCATAGCCACATTCACAGAGACTGCCCAACAGCTAGGCATTTGTCTGGAGTATTCTGTGTCCTTCTTTAGAACAGATCCACCAGAAAAGATACTGAGGATAATTAACATTATAAAGGCTTCCACTTCCAAGGTCATTGTCGCTTTCCTCTCCCACATGGATTTGGACATACTAATACATGCGTTGTCCCACCACAACCTGACTGGATACCAGTGGGTAGGCAGTGAGGGCTGGATCTCTGATTTCTACATTGCAACTGTGGATAAACAACACATCCTGGATGGTGCTATAGGGCTGTCCATCCCCAAGGCCCATGTCACAGGCATGAGAGAGTTCATCTTGAATGTAAATTCACTCAATTCATCTACTAATGAATTATTCACAGAGTTTTGGGAGACATTGTTTAATTGCAGGTTCCAGCAGACTAAGGGCTCCGAAGGGAATCAGAGAGAGTGTACCGGATTTGAAGATTTGTCAGTGCTGCAAAACAGCTTCACTGATATGTCACTCATGCCCATCTTTAACAATGTTTATAAAGGAGTATATGCTGTGGCTCACACACTTCATAATGTTCTCGGCTGTAAGAAAATATGTACAAACAAGCTACAGCCAGATCCATTTACGGTGAGGTGAACACTGAAGGCTGAATGATAGATTAACATTATGTGCTTCCTACATGAAAGGAAAAATAAGCTGAATTTTAACCTTATTGTTGAATAAATTGTTGCATGATGTCCATCCAGAGCTAATAAAAGGTGGTTTGACATATAGTAAAATTAACTGATATCTATCTTTTTAGATTTTGCAGCACATAAAAAAGACACGTTTCAAAACAAAGGAGAGGGAGGAAATTTACTTCAATGAGAATGGAGACCCAGCTGCAAAGTATGAAATCATAAACTGGCAGCCAAGGGAGAAGGGCATCGTGGAGTTTGTCATTGTTGGTCTTTATGACACATCATTACCTACAGACAAACAGCTGAATCTGCAGAATAAGTCCTTAATTTGGGCAAAGAACTCAAAACAAGTGAGTTACCATATGTTTATGAATTAATTGTTAATGTGTTGCTACTGAAATTACTAAAGAAAACATCAAATCAAAGTGGAAGCTCATATATTTTATCTGCCGACATGGATTTTCTTTCATGTAGGTGCCTTTGTCACTGTGCAGTGAGAGCTGTCCCCCTGGAACTCGCAAGGTCCTCCAGAAAGGAAGGCCCATCTGCTGCTATGACTGTATTCCATGTGCAGAGGGAGAAGTTAGTAACACCACAGGTACTCTACTGTTATTTAATGGATCAGAGGATAAATCCTATTTAGTATCAGCAATCAAGCAAATATTCAAATATAATCCCAATATTTAAGTGCTGACATGTAGTACAGTTCATAGCAGTTAGTCATCAGTGTATTTGAATATCAAATTTGATAGAATTTGAAATTCTTACATATCTTAAATTCAGGAAAAGGTTGGTTTATAGCCTAGTAACATTATGCTATTAAGTCATTTGTAAGTAACAAGCAGGTCATGTGTAAACTACAGAGTTAATTGTTGGTAACTAAGAATTTATATTTATCATTCATTCTTTGTTTTTCTCTACCTACGTAATCCTTTCCAGTGTCTTTTTTCTTCCTCACCTCAATTAATAGATATTGGTAGCTCACTTGCTCTTTACATAACTTGCTACATTTACAGAAAGGACATTGGACCAAGGGCATAGTTTAAATTTTAGAAATGATTTTTAAAGTGGGAGGGCTGGAGGTCCTCCTCAAAAAAAAAAAAGAAAGTTCACTACATGCAATTTCCTGCATTTTTATGATCACAGGAATAGATGAAAAGTAGAAATGGAATATAAAAAAACTAATATCTGTTTTGATATCAATTTTTAGATTCTATCACCTGTGTGCGATGCCATCCTGAATTCTGGTCAAATGAGAGAAGAGATGACTGTGAAAAGAAGGAGACAGAGTTTCTGTCATATAAAGAGATTATGGGAGCACTACTAACAGCGTCATCCTTATTAGGAACCTGCATGACGACTATCATGGCATTCATTTTCTTCAGATACAGGAACAGCCCCATAGTCAAGGCTAATAACTCTGAGCTGAGCTTCCTGCTGCTCTTCTCCTTGACTCTGTGTTTCCTGTGTTCTCTGACCTTCATTGGCCGGCCCTCTGAGTGGTCCTGCATGCTGCGCCACACAGCATTTGGGATCACCTTTGTTCTCTGTATGTCTTGTGTTCTGGGGAAAACTATAGTGGTGCTAATGGCCTTCGGGGCTACACTTCCAGGCAATAGTGTTATGAAATGGTTTGGGCCTGTACAGCAAAGACTCAGTGTTCTGGCTTTCACTCTCATACAGGTTGTGATTTGTATCCTCTGGTTAACAATCGCTCCTCCTTTTCCTTTCAAGAATTTTAAACACTTTAAAGACAAGATCATTCTAGAATGTGCCCTGGGCTCAGCTGTAGGATTCTGGGCTGTTCTCGGGTATATAGGACTTCTGGCTATGTTGTGTTTTATTCTAGCTTTTCTGGCACGGAAGCTGCCTGATAATTTCAACGAAGCCAAATTCATCACCTTTAGCATGCTGATATTCTGTGCTGTCTGGATCGCCTTTATTCCAGCATATGTCAGCTCTCCTGGGAAGTTCAGTGTGGCTGTGGAAATATTTGCTATTCTAGCCTCCAGTTTTGGATTGCTCATCTGTATTTTTATACCAAAATGTTACATAATTTTACTGAAACCAGAGAAAAATACAAAAAAGAACATGATGGGTAAGATGACAGCAAAATCATTATGAAGAGCAAAATGAATATGTAGCCATCGTAGAATGATTGATTCCAGATTGATTTCAATAAAGAAATATTTCATGTATGAATGCAATGCTATTATAATTATTCATGGTTGCTGTGAATGACAAAACAACATAATCCAGTCTATAAATACATGGGCAATCTATGTGTCACAGGGGCTGAATTTTCTTTCGAACAATAAATCATATTGTACTGTATCATATTGTACTATACCATCGTCTATCTTCTCACTTGGGTGACACTATTGAATAAATAAAAATGTCATTAACATATGTGTCATACCAGGTGACACAAAAATTAAGAAAAAATAAATTAACATTTTTGAAAAAGAATTGGAAATGAGCATAATGCCTCACAACTATACTTAGCAAAGTTTAATATACCTTGTAAAATCAAACTTTATTCAGTATTGTAAATACGCAAATAAAACTGTTTGGTCTCCTCTGGTCTCCTGAGGCTTGCGAGTTCAAATCATTGCAACTCCCCCCTTGTTATTAAAGGTATATAAAAGCTCTTCAGCTGTAGAGCTGTTTAGCTTGGCCTGAAGAGCAGAGCTATGTCATTGCTGAAGCTGATGTTCTTGGTCCTGTTAATGGGAAGGGGATACTCTGTATGCCGGCTACTAGGGTGGGCAGAGCCACCTGAACTAGCCCAGGATGGCAACCTCATTCTTGGAGGCATTTTCTCATTCCGCACAGGGCAAGATGATGTAATTAACACATTTCGGACAGTTCCACGAGTACGGACATGCAAAAAGTATGTATTGCTCCTAATTTATGCTGCATATTATGAAATTGTTGGAGTGTCTGAATCTAAATGTTTAATATTCTATACCCTATGTCTACATGTTAGCAGTTGCCAATAACTCATTGATGTAGATATTAATTTAATACTATCTTTTACTTTCCCAGCTTTAATGTGAGAGAATTCAAATTTGCTCAAACAATGATCTTTGCCATAAATGAGATCAACAGAAATCCTGAAATGCTCTCTGATGTTAAGCTTGGCTATAAGATCTATGATAATTGTGGAACTATGGACATACTGAGAGCTGCACTGGCGTTGATGAGTGGACAGAAGAGAGAAATCAGTGAAAATAACTGCACTAAAAGTGACACAGTGCAAGCTATCATTGGACATTCAGGATCAAGACCAACTATTGCATTTGCAGGAATTGCTGGGAGCTTTCATATACCTGTGGTAAGTCAATGAAAAAGACAGTGGTATTAATGTGAATTGTCAATTAATTAATGCAGTGTTAAATCTGTTGACTTTCTCAATTAATTTATACATTTTTTTGCCAAAAATAAAACTACATATATGATGTTTGCTGTAACATAAAACTAAATTGTGATTATGCAAAAGCATTAAATATTTCCTGTGTCACTGCCACTTATTTAGAGTTGTCTCTCTTGTTTCATGCAGATCAGTCACTTTGCCACCTGTGCATGTCTGAACAACAGAAAAGAGTATCCTACTTTCTTCAGAACCATTCCCAGTGACCTCTACCAGAGCAGAGCCCTGGCAAAGCTGGTCAAGCACTTTGGTTGGACCTGGATAGGGGCTATAGCTGTTGAAAATGAATATGGCCTCAACAGCATGGCTGCATTCATCCAAGCTGCACAAGAAAATGGAGTGTGCATTGAGTACTCTGACGCATTTTCACAAACAGGGCCAGCTCATAGACTGCAGAGAATAATAGAGACCATAAAGCAATCCACTTCCAAGGTCATTATGGCTTTTATGTCCCACAGAGAAATAAAGGTGCTGGCAACAGAGTTGTACAAACAGAACATAACAGGACTGCAATGGGTTGGCAGTGACGCTTGGATCACAGACCATTCTCTCACTGACAGTGAGGGACACAGCATCCTGGTGGGCTCCCTAGGCTTCACTGTCACCAGAGCTCAGATCCCTGGGTTGGAAAAGCACCTAAGAGAGGTTCACCCCTCACAGTTCCCTGACAGCCAGTTTGTTAAAGATTTCTGGCAAGATGTGTTTGGCTGTTCTCTGAAAGGGACTGCTGAAATGCAAAGAAAACCATGCAGTGGCTTTGAGAGCTTACAAGATGTTGAATCACAGTTCACTGACGTTTCTGCATTGAGATTTACTAACAATGTCTACAAGTCAGTGTATGCAGTGGCCCATGCTCTTCACAAATTGTTCAAATGTGAGGATGGTCAGGGTCCCTTCTCAAATGGAAGCTGTGCTGACACCAAACACATCCAGCCATGGCAGGTGAACATGCACCTGCTTATTTTAATCCCTGTATCATTGTAACAGAGCGGTTACTTTATGACAATTGTCATTTACCGATTATTTTGTAATTTCTTCAAAAGGTCCTCCAGTATCTGAGCACTGTGAATTTCACCACAAAGGAAGGGGAAAACGTTTATTTTGACAGTAATGGTCACTCACCAGCAACATATGAACTTGTCAATTTACAAAGAACTAACAAGGGGACCATGGAAGGAGTTACAATTGGCTTCTATGATGCCTCTCTGGCAGAGAGCCATCAGTTTATTATGTATAACATCTCAGTTGTCTGGGGCGGTGGGCTGACCAAGGTAAAGCAGTAATTGACACTGGCACAGCCTGGTTTTAGTCAAATGTTGTGAAAGCCTTATTTAATAAAGGTACTTTAATGGTTTGTGTATGTGGGTGTGTGGCAGGTGCCTGTGTCAGTGTGCAGCGAGAGCTGTCCTCCAGGAACTCGCATGGTCCTCCAGAAAGGAAAGCCAGTCTGCTGTTATGACTGTGTACCATGTCCATCAGGAGAGATCAGCAATTTAACCGGTAAATAAACAATGTACCAGTATTTAAATTGTTATGTGGAAAACACATTTACGCATTATAATATGATATAGAAAAACAAAATAATAAATCAATAATGCATTTCATTTTGCAGATCCAATACACTGTATGAAATGTCCGATAGAATACTGGCCAAACACGCACAGAGATGCCTGCATTCCCAAAACAATTGAATTCTTGGCATATAATGAAATCATGGGGACTCTGTTAGCCTTGTTTTCCTTGCTGGGTGTATTTCTGACCATGATAACAACACTAGTTTACTATTGCCATAAAGAAACTCCACTAGTCAGGGCCAATAACTCTGAGCTGAGCTTCTTGCTGCTCTTCTCCTTGACTCTGTGTTTCCTGTGTTCTCTGACCTTCATTGGCCGGCCCTCTGAGTGGTCCTGCATGCTGCGCCACACAGCATTTGGGATCACCTTTGTTCTTTGTATCTCTTGTGTTCTGGGGAAAACTATAGTGGTGTTAATGGCCTTCAGGACTACACTGCCAGGCAGCAATGCTATGAAATGGTTTGGGCCTGCACAGCAAAGACTCAGTGTTCTGGCTTTCACTCTCATACAGGTTGTGATTTGTATTGTTTGGTTAACAGTCAACCCTCCTTTTCCTTTCAAGAATTTGTTGCACTTCAAAGAAAAAATCATCCTAGAATGTGACCTTGGCTCAGCTATAGGATTCTGGGCTGTGTTAGGGTATATAGGACTTCTGGCTATGTTATGTTTCATTCTAGCTTTTTTGGCTCGAAAGTTGCCTGATAATTTCAACGAAGCCAAATTCATCACCTTCAGCATGCTGATATTCTGTGCTGTCTGGGTCACCTTTATTCCAGCATATGTCAGCTCTCCTGGGAAGTTCAGTGTGGCTGTGGAAATATTTGCTATTCTAGCCTCCAGTTATGGATTGCTTTTTTGCATTTTTCTTCCAAAATGTTACATCATATTATTGAAGCCTGAGCAAAATACAAAAAAGCATATTCTGGGAAAGACATTGAATAATGATATACATTATTAACCATTGCCAGTTCATCAGAGTTTTGGACATTATAAATATTCTAATATATTTTATTGTATTCGTTTTTCCTTGTGCTGTACAGTGTTTCTCTTCTCTTCTCTTTGCAATCAAAATGTAATCTATGTAAGTCCAAATTGATATGCTGTGTAATTGTATGTTACTATTTTTTAGTGTATATTCATTTGTTCCAATAAAGAAATCCATTAAATCATTCATATAATTATTTTTATTCTTATTAAACATAATAGTTTTTTCCCCGGTGGTTAATCCACAGTGTCACCTTTCTACAGTTACAAAAAAGTGAAAATATGTAGAAAGCGTCCATCTTTTCAGCTCCTGAACTATTAACAACACAGGGAATATTTAGATTTAGCCTTTAGCTCATGTCTGCAACATTTTGAAACCACAGGCATTGACAGCAACAATGTTTACGTTTACGTTACCTTTTTTTTTTAGCAACTTACAATGATTGAAAATGTAGGGTAAACTTAAATTGATGGATCACCATCAATCAATCAGTTGATCACCCATGACCCTGAATAGGAATAAGCAGGTAACAACAATGAATGAATTAAAGTGCTGAGAAAAGTGCTGAATAGAGAGGTAGAACTTTTATTTTTTACATTACTAAGACATAAACACGTTAGAGCAAGTAGAGAATAAAATGTGGATAAGGGGGTGTGATTTATCTGGGAGGATAAGCATTTCTTGAAGAGAAAAGTTTTCATTGTACAGTGGAAGGTAGAGAGTGACTCTGCTGTCCTGACTGGAGTGGTTAGGTCATTCCACCATTTGAGAGCCAGGAGGGAGTACAGTCGAGGCCAGGTGGAGTGACGACCAGGTTTCTGCAGGGAATGGAGTGCTAAGCAGCAAGTAGTAACCGAGTTTAGAACACAGACTGGCATGTAGGGCTGGACCATCTCCCGGCGATATGGGAGTGTAGTTTTGAAAGCAGCCACAGGCAACCAGTGGAGGGAGTGAAGGATTTATAGCAATCTGGAACCCAAATTATCCTCAACCATGACTGCTACAAAAATCTCAGTCAAGGCACTGCATGAGCATTCCTTACACATAAGCACAATCATGCTTTGACAAAATGTATGATCATGCCACCTCATAGTACTGATAGTTCACAATAATGTACGAGGCCTGCAGTAAGTTCAGATGATAAAATGATGCAATACAATAGAAACACGGGGGGCATGTACACACACACACACACACACACACACACACGCACACACACACACGCACACACACAATAACAAACAGAGATAAATAAGTACCCATATGGTGTAAGCATGCCTTTATTACCCAGTGGACTAATTCCAGTGGGAGAGCTACTGTGGAGTCCCAAAAGGCACATACAGGGGATTAAACATATTGTAACATATTGCCTCATCCCTTTACACAACAACATGAACAACAAGTGACACGTAGCTTCAAGCAGAAAAATAGGGCCTATGCTCATTTGTACCCATGACATAATGTTTAATTATTACATTTATTATTGATTCAATTATTTCTGTTAGCAAAAGCAACATGTCAAAAACAATGGAAAAAGGAAAAGAGAGAGCAGGAAGTTAAACTAAAAGCAAGATATCCTTTTTTTAAATTATTATTCGTGCAAGCTAGGTGAAAATTAACCAGCTAGGTTGCAGCAAAGGCTTGAACGATGACATTATTTTTGTGTCAGTCAATGTATCTCTATTTTTTTCTTACTGACTAGCTGAAAGAGATAATCTACCCTAGCTAACACCATCATAATTTTAAAGAATAGGGTCAGGGAAATCGGTTACTGTACAACCTCAGGAGGATTCGGCCCCTTCCTCACTGATGAGACCTCCCTTCTCTGTTCTCTACACTGGCTCCCTGTAGCAGCTCGTATTCAGTCCAAGACTCCTTCATACCTCCAAGCCATGGTCAAGCCCTACACTCCCGCCCGACCACTTCACTTTGTTGCCTTGAGGTGAATGGTTGCCTCCTGCTCAGAGGCACCTGCGGGCAATCTACCCGGTCATGGCTCTTTTCTGTCCTGGCCCCACAGTGGTGGAATGAACTCCCCATTGACATCTTTCACCTGTCTGAAAACCCACCTCTTCAAAAATTACTACCCCTTCCTCTTAGCACTTGCCTATTTGTTTTATTTGTTTAAAAAATAATAATAAAGTAGGTCATTAGCTCATTGCACTTTTACCCTAGCACTGGTTATGCCTACTTGCTTACTTACTGCTTACTTCCGATTTTTGGTGACTAGTAGTTCTCTTGCCTACCCACGTTGAATGCACTTATTGTAAGTCTCTTTGTATGGAAGCCCAGAACCGCCAAAAAAATAAAATAAAATAAAATAAAATAAAATAAATGACTCAATAAATAAATTAATACATAAATAAATAAATATAAATTCAATGAAAATGCAAAAATAAATACAGTATATGTACACATCAATAAATAAATGTATGAATAAAATTAATGAATAAATGGGTATTTATGCATTTATTTATTTCACTATTTATTTATTTCCTTAATCATTCATTTTTGTACTCATTTATTCCCCTATTTATTTATTTAATTTAGCATTCATTTCTGTATTTATTCATGACCATATTTATTTATTTCTTGATTTCTTTTATTTCTGTATATATTAATTTCCAGATTTATTTATTTCTTGATTTCTTCGTCCATATGATAATGAGGGATTTTATTATATATATATAATTTCCATTTATTTATGTATTAATTTATTTATTGAGTCATTTATTTATTAATTTATTTATTATTTTGGCGTCTGCTAAATGACTGTGATGTAATGTAAACCTCCTGCCCGAAGACTCTTCATCTGTCTCAAACTCCAAACTTTTGGATTGCAGTATTGATAAATGACATGTTATCATAAATTATGTCAGCAGTTACAGTTTTTATATAATTAAATAATGATATAACTTTTACTACTTAGGTTAGGTTTGTGCAACTAAAAGTTTCGTTAAGGATGGGCAACTAAAACAATTTGGTTAAGGTTAGGGTAAGGTTTTGGTCATGGATAAATAAGAAAAACATTTACTGAACATGAAAATTTCACTCATAGCAGAAAACTTATTTGCATGAGTTGGGAATTGGTGAATCTACACACACTGCACACACCACACCCCTTTTCTCCTTCCCTAGGGTGTCTACCTCATTTGCTTCACATCTATGAACAGCTGGCTTGACAGGTCCAAGGACAAGAGTGTGGACAAGTAGCAGTAGTAGTCAATAGCATCTAAAGTGTGGTTATATAAAGCTAAAGGGTCAGAGTTAAAGAACCTGACCTGTAGAGCAGAGCTATGTCACTGCTAAAGCTGGTCCTTTTGGCTCTGCTGATCAGGAGAGGAAAGCCTGTGTGCAGGCTGCAGGGGAGGGCACAGCCACCTGAGCTGACCAAGGCTGGAGACTTCATCTTAGGTGGCATCTTCACCTTTCGCACTGGGTTCAAAGGGAGCATTCCCACATTTCAAAGCTTACCCAATCCTCTAAAGTGTATGAAGTGAGTATGCATTTTTGTATAACTGTCTTCTCCCTGGCACTATGAACTTGGATTTTACAACATTTAATGCTTTGTGGTTTGATTCATTCTTGTGCCTTTAAATCAAATAATTATGAATAAATGTATCTATGTTTTTTTTCAGCATTAATGTCAGAGAATTCAAATTTGCCCAAACCATGATCTTTGCGATTGATGAAATAAATCAAAGTCCTTTTATACTCCCCAACCACACACTGGGCTACAAGATCTATAATGCCTGTGGAATGTCAAACATTGTGAAGTCTGCTTTTGATTTAACCAATGGACAGAGGGAGATCATAGATGAGACAAACTGTTCCAAGTCTGACACTGCACAGGCTGTGCTAGGCCACTCTGCCTCCACACCAACAATGGTATTTGCACGGATTACAGGGAGATTCCAGATTCCAGTGGTAAATGTTTGACTTTTTAGATATACATAACCAATTATGAAAGAGCCTATTTCAAAGCATTATTCTAGATCATTGTAATAGGTAAATACGTTTTAAGTTTTTTGATAATAGCTGTTTTGTGAGCTAGGTTATTTTCTTAAGATAATGTTCATGTGAATATATTTTCAAGGAATTTACAAATATTAATTAATCTTAACTTCTTTCATACAGCTTAGCCACTTTGCAACTTGTGCATGTCTGAGCAACAGAGAGGAGTTTCCGTCTTTCTTCAGAACCATTCCCAGCGACTATCACCAGAGTAGAGCCCTGGCAAAGCTGATTAAGCACTTTGGCTGGACCTGGGTAGGGGCAATAAGTACAAACAATGACTATGGGGTCAGCGGAATTACTACATTTATACAAGCTGCACAAGAGGAGGGTGTGTGCATAGAGTATTATGAGGCATTTGAGCAAACAGGTCCTATTCATGAGTTAACAAAAATTGTTGAAATCATTAAGCACTCCACTTCCAAGGTTATCATGGCTTTTATGACTCACAGAGAAATAAAGGTGCTGGCAACGGAGTTGTACAAACAGAACATTACAGGACTGCAATGGGTTGGCAGTGATGCTTGGATCACAGACCATTCTCTCACTGACAGTGAGGGACACAGCATCCTGGTGGGCTCCCTAGGCTTCACTGTCACCAGAGCTCAGATCCCTGGATTGGAAAAGCACTTAAGAGAGGTTCACCCCTCACAGTTCCCTGACAGCCAGTTTGTCAAAGATTTCTGGGAAGATGTGTTTGACTGCTCTCTGAAAGGGACTGCTGAAATGCAAAGAAAACCATGCAGTGGCTTTGAGAGCTTACAAGATGTTGAATCACAGTTCACTGACGTTTCTGAGCTGAGATTTACTAACAATGTCTACAAGTCAGTGTATGCAGTGGCCCATGCTCTTCACAACCTGTTCAAATGTGAAGAGGTTAAGGGCCCATTCTCTAATGGGAGCTGTGCTGACTCCACACACATTCAGCCATGGCAGGTAAGCAACCACCAATTTATCCACCTTTTAAATTATTAATGTGTTTATATTCCACAATTCTCAAATAATTCAAAGCCAACCTGAGCAAGAAACAAAAGCCTAATGTATCTATTTCATGTACCCCTTCTTCTCTACAGGTGCTGCATTATTTACAGAATGTCAATTTCACAACAAGACAGGGGGAGAGAGTTTTTTTTGACAAGAATGGAGATTCGCCTGCAAGATATGAAATCATCAATTTACAAAGTGTAACCTCAGGAACCATGCATGTAGCCAACATTGGTTTCTTTGACGCCACTCTGCCCAATGAGCATCAGTTTGCAATTAATGGCATGGGCATAGTGTGGACAGGGGGAAGTAATCTGGTACATATTTATATTGCTTTGTTCTCACATTTCTGGGTGGTGGGTCAGAGTGTCGTGCTACATGATATTTCATAAGTCATGAGGGTGAAGTGCAGCTGAAATAATTTCAGTGAATGTCTGTTATTAAGTTGAATGTAAAACATAAAATAAAGTGAAGGTGATCATGCACCTCAATTGTTGTATTCATGCACCAGGTCCCTGGATCAGTGTGCAGTGAAAGCTGTCTCCCAGGAACTCGTAAGATCCTGGACAGAGGAAAACCAGTCTGCTGTTATGGTTGTATACCGTGTGCAGAAGGAGAATTCAGTAATATCACAGGTATAATTAAGTAGATAAGCAAAATCTAATAAATATTGTACTATCAATATATCCTGTTGGAAATGTCCTCCTGACTGGGGAAATATTTTTTAATAATTTTTTTGTTGTCTCATTCAAAAACAGACTCAACGGAATGCCTCAAGTGTCCTATTGAATACTGGCCCAATGCCAGAGGAGACACATGCATCTTGAAAGAAATTGAATTTTTGTCATACACAGAGATCATGGGGATCATTTTAACATTTTTTTGTTTGATGGGAGCGATTTTGACAACTCTTATTGCAATGATTTTCTTCCAGTTCCGGGAAACTCCTATTGTTAGGGCTAATAACTCTGAGCTGAGCTTCCTGCTGCTCTTCTCCTTGACTCTGTGTTTCCTGTGTTCTCTGACTTTCATTGGCCGGCCCTCTGAGTGGTCCTGCATGCTGCGCCACACAGCATTTGGGATCACCTTTGTTCTCTGTATCTCTTGTGTTCTGGGGAAAACTATAGTGGTGTTAATGGCATTCAGGGCTACACTTCCAGGCAGTAATGTTATGAAATGGTTTGGGCCTGCACAGCAACGACTCAGTGTTCTGGCTTTCACTCTCATACAAGTTGTGATTTGCATACTTTGGTTAACAAACAACCCACCTTTCCCTTTCAAGAATATGAGTCATTTTCAGCATAAAATTATTTTAGAATGTGCCCTAGGTTCAGCTATAGGGTTCTGGGCTGTGTTAGGGTATATAGGACTCCTTTCCATCCTATGTTTTGTACTGGCCTTTCTGTCTCGGAAGCTGCCTAATAATTTCAATGAAGCTAAATTAATCACCTTCAGCATGCTGATATTTTGTGCTGTCTGGATCACTTTTATCCCAGCATATATCAGCTCTCCTGGGAAGCTCACTGTTGCTGTGGAGATATTTGCTATTCTGGCCTCTAGTTATGGGTTACTTTTCTGTATTTTTATCCCTAAATGTTTTGTTATTTTACTGAGGCCAGAGGAAAATACCAGAAAGCATATCATGGGCAAGACAACCAATGATTGAATATTAGGATTAGAATTTTAATAATGTAACAATGTAATGTAATAATGTATCTAACTTGCTTTTGATGTTAATTACTCAATGTTTCTTGAAGTTACAAACCAATAGCAATAACCGAAAGTAAATAGCAATAGCGATAAAGGCCCTTGCCCTGTATTGTAACACTGAACATTCTACCATATTAAATATCATTGTTTGTGGATGATTAATAAATCATTTATCAGTATGTGCCAGGAAAGATATTGTAGTAGAGTAACATACAACATTTTTTTACTATGACAAAAAAAACTATGATAATGCAATATACAATGTGCAATATACAATACAATACAATGTATTAATATACAATTTATTTATGAACTGTAAATTCTTTGTTAACAGTTTAACGTGTGCAGTACATAAAAAAGATCAGTTTAAAAAAGATTACATCTTCAACATAATTTTCTTGTAGGCATTCTAAATATTTCCTGTTCAAAAGTAGCATATATACAGTATATATTATGGGGGATCAAACAGGAAATATTTATTGAACTTTGATATATATATAGTGAACTTTGATATATACAATGAACTTTGATATATATACACTGGATTTGATATATATACATCGGATTTGATACGTGTCTTTGAGTTTCGATCAGGCACTGAACTGGCCAGCTATTCAACACCACTGTGAGATCTGAAAGTTAAATTATCTTTTGACGAGTAAAGCTAATGGCTGAAAGTTCAAGGGAAATTTGATATGTTATTCATTTATTGGCTACTTTGAACATTGGGATTCGATCAGGCATTGATCTAGCCATCTTTTCAACATCAACGTGATGGATGCGTATTTGTTTATACTCTAGTGGAGCAGAATGGCTGAGAATGGAAGGGATCCTGTACAATCACTGTTAAATGACAATAGTTTTCTAGAAACTATTGCGATCGCTTAGCAGGGCGCCCTGCTTTCAGTCAGTTTCGCGGATCTAATTGCAGATATTCAGGAATCACTTTATTACGGCAGCTAGTACCGAGAACAGGTGTGTTCTTAATGGTGTGTTGTTAATGGTGTTAATGTAAGTGGCTGTGGCTCAGGAGGTAGAGGTAGAGCAGTTTGGCCTCCAATCAGAAGATCGATGGTTCGATCCCTGGCTCCTCCAGTCCACATGTCGAAGTGGCCTTGGGCAAGACACCGAACCCCAAATTGCTCCCAATGGTCAGGCTAGCACCTCACTGCCATCGGTGTGTGAGGGTGAATGAGAGGCATATACTGTAAAGCCCTTTGGATAAAAGCGCTATATAAATGCATTCCATTTACTTTTTCATGGTAGCTCCTGATGCATGAGGCATGATTACTGCAGCAGAGCTCTGAAGGTGGCTTCCTCCGCTGACTGAAAGTGGAGCAAGCCATTTTTTAATGTCCTTTATATGTCCTTTATACAGTATGTCCGGAGGATGCAACCAGGATCAGCCTGGAAGACCTGCCCGGTCGGGGTTGGAGTGGGATGCTCCTTGAAGCCTGGGGTACTGGCAACTTTGGTGCTCCGCAACTGACCTGCGGGTAGGTAGAGGGCAGGTCCCCCTTGCTGAAGGAGACCGTGTTTAAAACCTGCCGTCAACACCGGGTCTTTATATTGCTGTGTGTAAACAAAGCGGCCTGCTGGCCCTCTGGCCTCCTGCCTTGTCTCTCTCTGTCTCCCTGGTTGTAGCGAGCATTGCTACAGTAGTCTGAAGCAATGACCTTTATGTGCTTTACATGCTAATTCAACTTTTTTGCTTTGTCCATTGAGACTTACTGCACAGTATTTTAATTCAAATTAATTTGATTTTAGATGCATCATATTATACTATTATATAAAATATTGCAGTGAAATCACAATTTAATGCAAATATCAGCACTGACTAGATGTAATATTGTTAGTTTTATTCTTTGTCTCTGAATTCCTGGAGGCCTTATGCAATAGTTGTATTTGCATGTGCCTATGAGAATCGTTCATTGATTTGCCTCCTACACCTGGGTAGCAGACAGGAAGCTATAAAACACATTCTGTCAACAATTGTGACTGTGCCAAGGGCGAGGCTCTGAGATGACACCAGTCACACTTGTCTTCTTAACACTGTTCACTTGGATAGTGTCACCTGGCACATGGCTCTGCCTGGACCAGAGTACTAAGCTCGGTCAGTATGGCCATGATGAAGAGACAAGGGGCTTCATTTCAAATGGGTCACATAAAAAAGCTATCATTCACTACAGCAAGATGTTGACATTGACATGTGAGAGGTGAGTAAAAGGCTGTTTGTAAATTGCAAAGTTTTGACTCCTCTTTCTCACATCTTAGACAATATTTTTCCTGCACTGTCTGTCACCCATTTGCTTGCTTTCTTTAACCAATGATTTGGATGCCCCGGGGTGGATTCCAGCTGCTTTATCAGCACTTAGCTTGTAATTGTATTATTTTCTCAGAGGGGAACTCAAATTGAATTAGTGGGTCTAAACAACATATTGCAGGATACTTAAAAAAGCAATTAAACAACCTCTAGAGGAGCTTCCCGGAGTTGATATGTCAATTACAATTTACAAATCATTTTACTTTAATTATATGTACAGTAATTGTCTCACAATTGGGTTATTACGATCTTCATTTTTCAGTATTCAAATTGTAAAAGATGTGTTATATTTTACAGATATGTCCCAATTTTGAGATCTTTGAGAAGTGTTAATGAATGTTATTATTAATATAATGCTATTAATACCTTTTCCTCAGATCATTTGAAAAGAGCTCTGTCTGGGTAGGAATTTTCAATGAGGAGAGCATCAACAGAGACAACAACTCTGTACTCTTCTCTTGTGTGACTTTAAACTACATGCTCTCCAATGGCTGTGAGAACCTGCTGCTAACAGCAAAAGAGGCTGTGAATGTAGAGAAGCAAAACAAGCATTGCTGCAAAAGTAGAATTCAAGCATTGCTGGAGCAATGCCCCTCTGAAGCCAGGTGTCTTCCACACATAATAAAGGTGAGAGGCAGAGAAAGGTATACTGTAGAAAGAGTCATGCTTGTCATATACTATGGCATGTGAAATGTTCTTAAGAATTTTGTACTCAACCATTATTATAGCAATGGTTTAGGAAAACTGAAAACGTTTTTCAAATGCTCATGAATGTTTGCTAGAAAATGCAACAATGATCCATTTGTCTCTTTTTTTTTAAATCTCTGAACAGATAAACACTGATAATCACAACACACATTTGAATGCCAGATGGATATATCATTCAACTGTTCTCCTGAGACCTCGACCTCATGACTGCTCGCACATTATTTCCCTTATTCTGGTGCACCATTGGAACAGAGTGGATTGTATCTACATTTATGAGGCATGCAAACTTGAAGGAAAAATCCAAAAACAAAGTTTGTTTCACAGAGTGCTTGGTCTTGCATTTCCGGAATACCTCATCCTCATCCTGTCCGAGACCCAAATGAGCCTGAGGTCCTCAGATGCATCAACGAAGGCTTATGTTAGGATCTGTTGTATGCAAGTCTGGGTCTGCACCTCTATTTCTGTACAGTGCCTCTGCTGCTCCCCTTTGCCAACGTGCCAAGTCTGCTTCAGTTTCTATAGGATAGTTTGTGTCACAGCACAATCAGTAGGCATCCCCACTGGGGGAACTCACAAAGACAGCAATACTAAAACACTATCTCCGAATGAAGGTGAATTTCAACCATGCAAGGTATTTGTTTGCTGGTAATTATGTGATTACTGTGATTGATGCTGTAAGGATAAACATGGATCTCGCAGTTGATATGAATATGAAAACTATATACCTGCCTGCATGCATGACTTGCACAGACAACATTTTTGTTGATTTATGTGTCCCTATGTGTCCACACGTGTGTGTGTGTGTTGTAATTTTTTTTTTTATCTTGTTAACAGCAGATGCCAGCAATAGTCTATATAACACAATATGCAAAAAGAGCAATACCGATTACCAAATCAGGTAAGATGAAAGAAATCTTATCTAACACTATAAGAACAAATACAAAAATTACTGTTACTTTACTTTGTTTAGTTACTTTATTATTTGTTACTTTTTTAGATGCCACCGTATTTATTCCAAATGCTGTGTATGCAAAGATGGAGGAGCGTGGCCAGCCTATAGATGCCAGCAGATGGATTGGGAGATTTCTGCTGACAGCTTTGTTATTATTTGGAATCTGCCTGACAATAAAAATAATATCTCCATACAGGGTGAATCCTGCCCGTAGCAGTAACTCCATAATGGTGATGCTTTTCACCCTTTCATTATACTCTTTCCCACCATCTGTCTTCAGTAGCCATCCCACTGAGTTGTCCTGTATGCTCCACCACACTGCCTTTCAAATCAAATTTGTTCTCTTGTGTTCTTCTGTCTCTTGTGTTCTGGATAAAATAGTACATGTGCTAATTGCCTTTATGGCTGCATGCAGTCTCCTAAAATGGGTTGGTCCTGCACAGCAGCAATTTAGGGCTTTGCCTGTTACTGTCATGCTTCTCTGGTTAGCATTCATCCCTCCATTTCCTGTTAAGTATATAAAGCACTGGCCTGTGTTATGGCAGATAGAACTCCTAGCTACTTTGTACTGTGTGTTTGTCTCACTAGCAAGTTTACTACAATCCATACTAGCTAAATTGAATTTACTGAGTGTTCTCTTATATGTGCAATTGATGACCTGTTTCCAGAATTCCAGAGTACCAACAAAGTATATACTGGTTATCAAGATAAACAGGTCAACATAAAAGTTACTTTCCAATCACCCCTCTACCCCTTATTAAAGCTGTTATAAGCAAGTTTGATGACGATCAATCACAATGTAAGAATTCATCTAAAATTATAAAACACAACCAATGTGTTGGGATTATGTAACCCATAATCCCATAGTCAAGCATGTGGCTATGAATAATAGGGATGCACTATCCCTATTAGCTTCCCCAAGAGTTAGCAATTACAGAATGCTGGGGTTCTTTTTTGACAGAAACTCTCACATAAGATGGCAGGAATAGTTGACAGGTGAATGATGAATACACCGAGTGGTCAAAAAACCCTGCTCTTTCCATTAAATAGGCTTACCAGGTGAATCCAGGTGAGAGCTGTGACTCATTTATTTCACCTATTAAATCCACATCATGAATGGGAGATGGAGATGAAGGTGAAGAGACGTTAAAGAGGGTATGTAGTCCTCTTGATAATCATGGACATGGATTGTGCAGATTGAGGTGTAACTGGACAGTAGGAAGGTGGCCCTAATATTATAATATAAGTGTATGTCTAATAGGCTATTTTTCGTTAGCTCTACAAAAGTATAATAATGCACGTTTTTATGTAAATGTTCCTGCACATTTAACTATAGGCAGCTGTTATATTATAGTAGCAATGTAAAGCTTTCACTGTCGGTGATGCCATTAAAGAGAAATTACTAATACATTTGTGCACATTATTGTACTATTCATTTGTAATACCACAAACTTGCTTAATTGTAAACATTGTCATTGTCGAGAACATAAAATCCATCTAAAACATAAGATGTATGATAACAGTTCAGATGTATTGACATGATGTACAACAATTCACATATAAAACCTTTTCATATTTGTCAATCACCTTCACTAAATTTTCCTTGTTTCAATTCATTCAAATTCATAACTGGTATTTCATTGACCTCATTTGTAATCATCAGGAGTTCTACAAAAGAAATGGACTGTGCCCCAATCTAAAGGGTGCACAGATGCTCTCTCTGAAAACATCGGTTTTGTACCCTACTGGTTGTCAGCCTCAAATGGTTAAATGAGACACATGCTACCTTCTGCCTACACTTACCTATTTGATTAATGGTAATTAACTCTCCCACTCTCATCTCAGAAACATAATAATCCCAAAGCAGTGTCAACCATGGATTTATTGGGGCATCTAGCCCCCTGCCTACGTTCACAAATAGACAACTTGCATGGTTTAGATTCTTGAGTTCTCAGTCCAAACAATCTTTTAAGTTTGTTTGGTCCTTTGTTTGCCAGGATTTTATTCTTTATTCTAAGTTCTTTATGATTACTGAGTCATGGCTGAGCCCTAATGAATCCATCTCACTGATTGAAGCTTCTTCCCCAGATTTTGCGCACTTCTTTCAGCCCAGGGTCTCTGGTTGTGGCAGTAGTAGCAGTGGTTCATAGTAATCACTTTAAGTGTTCACCCATCTGTCTTGGTTCTTTCCCCTCATTTGAATCACTCTGCTTCCTGGTTGATGGTAAGGCCCCATTGCTTTCTGTTCTTGTTTATAGACACCACAGGTTGAACAAAGTTATCATTCATGAGCGCTCAGACCTGCTTTCTCACATCATACCTAAATATGACAGAAAACATTCAAAAAGTCACACCCTTGATTTAGTTCTTTCGGCCTATCCCCACACAGTGTTGTGTCTTACATCACTGTCTCACCCCACTCCCAACCAAGCACTACAGTTTCTTCTGTAATACAGCTTCTGGATTCATCTGGATTCATCTTAATTCATCTGAATTCTCGGAGGCCTTCATAGCATCTCCAAACACCTGTTCAACTATTCTTGGCTCTGTTGCTCCTCTCAAAAATAAAAAAAAAACAAAATCCTTGCCATGGCTCCATGATCACATCCAAGCCTTAAGGCGGGAGTGCAGAAAACCACAATGAAAACGGAAGGCCAAGACACTGGTAGGTCCTCTATGAAATTATGAAATATCAAATGTTAAATTACTGGGAAGCTGTTAAAAAAGGTAGAGCATCATTCTTCTCTGATCTTCATGTCTAGGAATTATCATAACCCCAGACTGTTTAATGTCATCATTTGTGACTAACTTTTTTCTTTCTTTTTTTTAGTATCTTGATGTGAAGAATTCCAGCAGTTTTACATACATTACAAAAAAATGTGTTGTAAGATTACTCCATCACCAGTGCTACCTGAGGCTTTCTTTACAACTGGCATTGAGATGCGTCTATATTGTATATACATATGATTTAGCTGGATTACATTTACATCTGGTATTAAAATATATCTACTACCAAAGCAAGTACCCAGTGTCAATTCAGCTGTCTGTATCAGAATTCTCTGTTTGCATTGGGTAGCGCAGCCAATAGCACAGAAACACAGGAAGCGAAGATGTGCAACATCTCACAGCTGAAGGCGGAAAAACGCAACCTTTTCATTCACTACCAGTGTCAGTTATACATCTCCAGTGTCATTTAAGATCTTTACTAGTGGAAGGAAGGAATGAACCAAACGCGGAAGAAGGGGGAGTTGATTACCAAAATTATGTGTATAGAATACATTTGAGTGAATGTAAATTTTACTATATATTTTTGGAGAGAAAGAAAAATTAATTTTAAATATTTATATGTAGATAGATTCTGGATGCTTGGCTACCAAAAAACTACTTTTTAGGTGCTGAGAGAGAAATTGAAAGATACAGGACAACCTTGTTAAAAGTGCTGTAATAATAAAAGAACAAAGCATTTTCTCCTGAGAACTGGAAGTGTGCTCACATTGGCTGGTGATATCCCTCTTGCTACAGAAAAAAACTATAAAGGTCAGAAATGTTTTGGTTACGCAGAGGGGGCTCGTGATGGGTTGGGTCACACTTATCTTATTCTTTTTACTGGCAAAGACCAAGTCAGAAAACCAAACATGCAAAGTCATAGGGCAAACAGGGTTTTTGGAATTCTCTAAAGATGGTGATGTTTTTATTGGAGGAGTTTTCTCAATTACTGGAACACGTAAACTAAAAGATAATGGCTACCAGGCAGTGCCATATACATACTGCATAAAGTAAGTGAAAATGTTTAAAATATGAATGAATTGTATGTTATTTTATGGGAAATAGTATGTTCTATGTAAACATTTTAATCTAGAAATATTTATGTCCATAAGACTGGTCTAATAATAATAATGAATCCAATAATGAATCAGCTGTAACAACTCTCTTATAGGTGATCATGATTTATTTCTCAGCAGTTCATTTCAATGAATTAACTACTGTGTTTTAGGAGAAATGACAGGGAACTGAAGTTTGCCAGGACAGTTATTTTCGCTGTGGAGGAGATCAACAGAGACACTGAACTTCTCCCTGGAGTAACTCTGGGATACAAGCTCTACAACGGCTGTGGGCGTGAAAACCTGATACGAGCAGCTATAGAGGCTGTAAATGGAGAAGAGTCAAAAATAGGCTGCAAAAATAGAGTCCAGGCATTGTTGGGGCATTCGTCCTCAGGAGTAAGTGGGCCCATAAACACAATAATTGGTCGATTATCTATACCACAGGTGAGAAGAAATGGCTGGGCTATAATTGAGAACAATCCAAGATTTTGTTTTATTTGCCATCTACAATCTAACAATCTATTCTATCATCTGGCCTCATTCAGGATAAAATATATGTTTATGATTTTGTTTTTCTCAACAGGTAAGCCACCTTTCAACATGTGCTTGTTTGAGTGATAAAAACTTATATCCTACATTCTTCAGAACTGTGACAAGTGACCGCTTCCAAATCATCGCTCTGTTGCAACTTATGAAACACTTTGGCTGGCGCTGGGTGGGGATTGTGTATTCTAATTCCTTATACGCAGAACAGGCTACAGCTGAGTTCACTAAAGAAGCAAAGAAAGAGGGCATCTGTACTGAATACAGACAATCTTTCTCAAGGACGTCTGTTGGCACATTTAAGGCAGAGACAATAAGGAACTCCTCTTCAAAAGTAGTCCTGTTGTTCATGTCCTTGTCCTACACTAAAGCGTTCTTAACAAGCGTGGAGAAGATGAACATAACTGGCAAACAGTGGGTTGGCAGTGAATCTTGGATTACACAAGCAGAATTGGCTTCAGCTAAGAAAAAGAGCATCTTACAAGGGGCAATGGGCTTTGCCATCCCTGAGGCATCCATCCCAGGTCTTGCTGAATTCTTATTAAATCTTAAACCATCTGATGAGCATGAAAGTTCTCTGATTAGAGCTTTTTGGGAGGATGTCTTTCACTGCAGCTTCTCCCCATCAAATACCTCTACTATTTGTAATGGCACAGAGGATCTAAGGACAATCTCCAATGACTACACAGACATGAAAGAATTCAGGACTGTGAATAATGTGTACAAGGCTGTGTACTCAGTGGCACATGCCCTTCATACACTATTGCAATGTAAAAGCGGATCAAATCCCACCACAGGCAAGCACTGTGTAAACAAGACTGATATTCACCCTAAACAAGTGAGTTCTGGTGTAATTATTCAGACACTATATACAGTGTTTAATTTCTTTGTGCAAAACTAATATAGAGGATGGTCATCTACGGTTCCGTTTACATACTACATTTCTTGAATGGTTAGTTTTATAACCTGCAACAAGTTAAGTTATGTTCAAATGTTTTCATATAAACATAAACCAAATAAAAAAAATCAAATTGTCTCTCTGCAGGTATTAGAACACCTGAGGTTGGTGAACTTCACCACGCAGAATGGGGACAAAGTTTTGTTTGATGAAAATGGAGACACGGTTGCCCAGTATGACTTAGTTAACTGGCAGATGAGAGAGGATGGCTCTGTTGAGATTGTCAATATCGGTCGTTATGATAGCTCTTCGCCAGAGAAGAAAAAATTCAAACTAAAAGACAATATCAAAATAATATGGGGCGGAAACCACAGGGAGGTAAATTTTGAATGGCCAAATTTGCTATACTTAAGAGGAAATATTCAAATAAGGTGTTGTGATATTACCACAATAATTTGATTATGTTTTATATTGATTATTATATTGAATTACATGCTTGAATTATGTCTCTGTCAGATCCCAAGGTCTGTTTGCCGAGAACCATGCCCACCAGGGACTCGTAAGGCTATAAACAAGCATAAACCTGTGTGCTGCTTTGACTGCTTTGAGTGCCCAGAGGGAACAATAAGTAATCAGACAAGTGAGTATGTATTTCAAAATCAGACCCATTCATATGGATGGTTATCAGAAAAATCCACCATAAAACACCAACACTGTTAAAAACCTTGTACCTTGCATTCTTGGGTCCAGTTTTTGTTTGATGGTGTTCTTTTTCTTCACGTGGATAACTGGCCAACGTCAACATATTTCCAGCCCAGCTACAGAGTTTAATAGGAGAAAACATTTCAACAATGTAAAACATCTGTGTAAACAGGTTTTGGTGTCAGTCCCTCAGAATTTAAGAGAAAGTGTCTTTATCTAGAGCATTTTGCAACGACGTTCAACAATCACACAGGGAGAAATCCATCAGAGAAGAGGCAGAGATACCAATTTCAGAAGGCAGTAGCTTCAATAGACCACAACGCAATGTAGCCAAAAGACATGGGTGTTGGGGCACAACTCAATTTTTTCGACTGTTACTATCTATTGCTATTGCTCACTTCATCTACACATAAAACCTAGCTAAATGCAACAAGTCCAGGCATGTTCTCTGGGAGTTGGTGAAAGTCATTCTGGGAAATGTAGGTTGAGGGAACATGGGTCCACTAAAAAAGTAAATAACAATGTTTCATCGCAAAATAATTCATTGAAACATCACAGACTGGTGAGATGTAACAGTGTAAGTATCTGAGAACAACATAGCTCATGTATTAATTGCTCTTCAAATTAGTTATCATTTTATATGATTGTTTTTCTTTTACAGATTCTCCTGATTGTTTGATCTGTTCACCTGAATTTTGGCCAAATAAAAACAAAGACCAGTGTCTTCCAAAACCTACTGAATACCTTTCCTACAAAGAGATCATGGGGACCCTTTTAACTGCATTTTGCTGTTTTGGTGTATTTTTGTCACTTCTAACGTCAATCATTTTTTTGGTTCACAAAGAAACTGCCATTGTAAAAGCCAACAACTCTGAGCTCAGCTTCCTTCTGCTTTTCTCATTAAAACTGTGTTTCCTGTGTTCTCTGACCTTCATTGGCCGGCCCTCTGAGTGGTCCTGCATGCTGCGCCACACAGCATTTGGCATCACCTTTGTCCTCTGTATCTCTTGTGTTCTAGGGAAAACTATAGTGGTGTTAATGGCCTTCAGGGCTACACTTCCAGGCAGTAATGTTATGAAATGGTTTGGCCCTTCTCAGCAGAGACTCAGTGTTCTGACTTTGACTCTCATACAGGTCCTGATTTGTATACTTTGGCTAACTATCAATCCTCCATTCCCAAACAGGAATATGAAGTACTATAAAGAAAAAATCATTTTAGAATGTGCCCTGGGTTCAGCTATTGGATTCTGGGCTGTGTTAGGGTATATAGGACTCCTGGCTCTCCTATGTTTTATACTTGCTTTTCTTGCTAGAAAGCTGCCAGATAGCTTTAATGAAGCTAAATTCATCACATTTAGCATGTTGATATTCTGTGCTGTCTGGATCACATTTATCCCAGCATATGTCAGCTCTCCAGGGAAGTTCACTGTAGCTGTGGAGATATTTGCTATCCTGGCCTCCAGTTTTGGTTTGCTGATATGCATATTTACTCCGAAATGCTATATCATGATCTTCAAGCCAGAACAAAATTCCAAAAAACATATGATGGGTAAAATACCACCCAGAACTCTGTAATCAATAATTGAAAAGTATCCAAACCATGTAATCTTAATTACTACTACTAATACATATATTCTATAATCTGAAATATACTTGCTGTAATGCATGTTATGACTTTGAATATTTATGATTGAATATATATTTTAGAAAGTGAATCCAGTGGCTCATGATCTGGAAATAAGTGTATGAGATTTATTTTGTAGAAATAAAGTAGTAATTTTTTTTTTTAGCAATTCTATTTATATTCAACACAAATTGCTCAAGTGACATATTTGTTTAAAACATTATAGCCCTGAAATCCATGTCAGAAATTAAAGGTAATTCAACGATTCAAACATTGCAAGTAAAGGTCTGAATACTTTGGTGGAATTAATTCTTTGGTGGAGTTGAAAGGGTACTGGTTTGAATCCTTGGACTGGTTGGGAAAAATGGATTCTGAAAATCTGGAAGAGGAGAGTTAACAAGATCCCCTCCCTCAAAAACTACCATCAACTGTTCCAGTGGAGCTGCAGAGTGACCAATAATCAAAGACTGTGGTTGTAATGGACAACTTTCAAGAGGGGGTTTATGTAACTGTATGAATGTGAAGCAGGGTGTTGCTGAAAAATAAACAAACAAAAAAAAAGTCTGAATAAAACTGCATCATTTGCTACAGGGTACTGCACTTTTTCAGTCAACATTATGGCCTAATAAATGAAATAATATTTAAGATATCTTGTCTGGACATGTATATTTGGGTCTTTAATTGCAAGGAGCGAGTCAAAACTTCTAAGTAGAGCCTCATGCAGTTATCTTAGAGTCTTTACAGTCACATTTAAATAATTTAATTGAGAGAGGCAAGCATGTTTTGATGTCAAAATCATTTACACATGGAAGGAAATGAGTTGTGGGGTAAGCTACTGCATCCACTATTGGGCTTACATATAAAATCAGCCTTCAATTTATTGGCCAAACTACCTACCGTTTTCTACTTACATTAACCGGAAAATGTACACATTTACCAGAGTTACCTTGGGGAATGCATACATTTACCAGCAGAGCAGAAAATGTGCACCGGGAATGTGCACATTTACAAGGAAATGTATAGATTTAACAATTTCCCACATTTACCGTAACATTTTACAAAGGGTCTTACAGTGTTTCTGCACCTTCATTTCGAACCACATGGCGACATATAAAACTGCAAATTGTTACAGTATTTTAGACATTTAGTTGCATGTTTATAGGGTGTTTTGTCAAAGGTCAACATGGTTGAAAACGTCACGTGGGCTTCAGGAGCCAAATTCAGGTCAGTTTAATTAACAAATAGATTGAGCTACAAAAACAGTTTTTGTAAGGTGTGGAATTGATTAGGGCTAGGCAATGCTAACAAAACATTTTGCCAAACAGGCAAAGTCCATGATGTCCAAAGTTTATGATACTGAAAGACAGCTAACCTCATTTGAAGAGCATAAGATAGGGAAGGTAAACAAAATCAGGGTGAAATTAGATATCACAGTTCCACCCCACATTTTGAGGCTACAACTCACATTAGCTATGTTAGTTTTAAAGAGTTCATCCAGCCTGCTGCATTAGAAAACAATGACATTAAATGTGATGCTTTTATGTATTACATTACATTACAGTCATTTAACAGAGGCTTTTATTCAAAGTAACTTACAATAAGTGCATTCAACATAGGTAGGCAAGAGAACTACTAGTCACCAGAAATCGTAAGTGCATTTCCTTCCTAAACAAGCAACTAAGAGCATAACTAGTGCTAAGGTAAAAGTGCAATAACTTAGCTACCTACTTTTTTCTTAAACAAATGAGACAAATAAGTGAATCAAATAAACAAGAGCTAATAAACAAGAGCTCAGACAAATAATTGAAGACAAGACAAATAATTGAAGACAATTATGCACATAATGCTGATTTGCTGATTTTATTTTGAAGCTGTTATGCAGTGGTGGTGTGGACAACCTTGTGTGTGTGCGCATGCCCATAATTGTGTATATTATTGTATGTGTGTGGCTTCAATATAGAAATCATCATTTCCTATTGTGCCAACCTGTACCAATCTGAGATTGCTGAGCCCTATGGGAGTTATTCCAGTCATTAATCAAGCGAGCACATGTCCACCTGCATCAAACCCAGTTATAAGAGCAATCGCCACCAATCTGTCCCATAAAATGCTGAGGAAACATGTATGAGCTGGAAAGGGCCATGCTCTTCTCTTTGTCTGTTCTCTGCCTGAACACAGCTTCTGGTTGTGAACTGATAGGTAGGTTTGACATGCCTAGTTTGTTCAAGCAAGGAGATGTTATAATTGGGGGCATTTTTCCTGTTTTCAACAAACAGTTGAGCAGCACTACTTCATTTGAGAGGGACCCACCTGGAGTGAGATGTGCAGGGTAAGTATTATATATTATTATTATTATTATTATTATTATTATTATTATTATTATTATTATTATATATATTTTTCTTGACATTGTATGTAGAAGATTGGTAATATTATGGTACAATCTATTACACTCACCAAAATTGTTTTAGATTTGACCTGCGTGCATTTCGCTGGACCCAAGTGATGATATTTGCAATTGAAGAAATCAACAAAGGCTCTGCTCTCCTGCCAAACATATCCCTTGGCTATAGGATCCTTAACTCTTGTGCATCTCCTACTAACACTTTACGTGCTGCTTTAACGTTGGCTAGTAAGGCCAGAGGAGACAGAATCAACTTCCCCATGTCCTCCACCTATATCTGCCCTCATAGCAGAGTCTGGATCCTCTCAGTCCTTAGCTGTGGCGGGAACCCTTGGACCATTCCGAGTGCCAATAGTAAGGGATGAAAATGTTTTATAAAACTTTTTGTGTTTACAGTAATGCTATATGAGGCGATCAATTTTACAAACTGTGTTTTTGTCATTGCATTAATCTTTTCATGATATTTAAGATGATTAGGTAAAGCTTGTTTTGTGGCTTGTTCATATGATCCCTTTCATTGTTTTTCTTTGCATAGATCAGTTACTTCTCAACATGTGCCTGCTTGAGTGACAAAGTTAAATACCCAACTTTCTTTCGGACAATCCCCAGTGACTACTACCAGGCTAAAGCTTTAGCAGCACTGGTCAAACGTTTTGGCTGGCAGTGGATTGGGGCCATACAGTCAGACAATGACTATGGGCGGAATGGAATCCTGGCCTTTACTGAAGAAGTTAAAAAGCATGGGGTTTGTATTGCATTTGTTGGGACAATTCTACGGACATACAAGATGGATAAAATTCTAGATGTTGTAGAAATGATCAAACAATCAACTGTCAAAGTCATCCTGGCCTTTGTTCCAGAGGGGGACCTATACCCTTTGATGAAAGAGATTGTGAAACAGAACATTACAGGAATTCAGTGGATTGCCAGTGAGGCCTGGATAACAGCTGCACGACCCTCCACACCTGAGATATACCACTCTTTTGGAGGAGCAATAGGGTTTGTGGTACGAAAGATGGCCATCCCAAAACTAAGACCATTCCTTACAGGCATTAGCCCTTATGCCAACCCTGGTGCAGCCTTTGTGAGGGATTTCTGGGAGGTGATGGTGGGCTGTAGACCCCCTTTACCTAGGGAACTCTCAGAGACTCAGGCCAAGAGTGAAATGTGCACAGGGACTGAGTCACTAACAAATTCAGAGGATGTATTCTTCAATGTCACACAGCTTAGAGTGTCCTATAATGTGTATAAGGCAGTTTATGCTATTGCACATGCCCTTCACCATTTGATATTTTGCCAACCAGTTGGGGGGACACCAGTGAGACCATGTTTAAACATATCACAAATTCAGCCCAAAGAGGTGAGAAATACATGAGTAATCAAAACAAAAATATGCAATTGTCCTCCTGCTGTCTGACAATAATTATTTCATTGCTCTCTATTACTTTGTTAATATAAACATATGATAACAATGATAGAAACGTCTAAAAATCACCTGCTTCCTACTTATCATTGGCTACCTATTTTCTACTTAACATAGCTCCAAGCTCCTTTTTTCAGGTTATTGGCCACTTACAAAGGGTGAATTTTACAAATCAGTTCGGGGAGACCGTGTTCTTTGACCAGAACGGGGATCCTCCTGCTTCTTATGACATTATTAACTGGCAGCTGAAAGATGGACAAGTGCAACATGTGACGCTGGGGCACTTTGCCTCTGCTGCTAACAGGGACTATGAGCTCAGCATCCAGGAAAAGAAGATAGTATGGAGGACTGGGAAAATGGTAATTGCAATGTCAGTTTTTTATTCCAACCTAACTGCAAGTAAAGTGTCATTGCTCTGACTTAATTGCAAGTATTTCCTGTTAGAATAGATAATGATGACAAAAGATCAGCCACTGAGTGTGGCAACATCTAATTCATTACAGTAATGTAATGTAATGTAATTCATTATTACGTGGTCAAAATTTCTTCTTTCTTTCTTCTTCTTCTCTGCAAAATTTTCTCAGGTTCCAAAATCAGTGTGCTCTAATGTTTGTCCAGTGGGAACCAGGAAAGCTCAAATTAAGGGAAAACCCATCTGCTGCTTTGACTGCATCCCATGTGCTGATGGAACTATAGCCAACTCAACAGGTAGCATACCTTTGAGCCAGGGGGAGACATTTATTCTAAAGCATCCTAAACCAAATATCGTCGCTGTCGGGCGCAAACCTTCAATGTCCAAAACCGTAATTTTTCAGGAAATGAAAAAAACCTAAATCGCCTCGTAAAGTTGTCACTGTTTACTTTCAGCTCAGCTGTTATTCAAAATGGAGACGGGGTGGAGCTATGAGGTTTTGTCGATATTGTGAGGATCCAATGGAGTTACGAGATTTAGTCACAAGCTTGTTTTAATACTTTTCATTGGTTAAAAATGTATGAAACCCACACACAGACGTAAAGAGTGACCAATAGCATTGATTTATGAAGAAAAATAAAAATGACAAAATATGGAGATACAAGGTTTCCGCCCGACAGCGACGATATGCCCTTAACATTTAAAGTGCACAATGCTTTCTCAGCCCCTATCATTGTACACATTTAGTGTTTCAGAAAATATTGACGTCTTCATTTAAATTGTATTGCATTTTTCCTTCAACAAACTATTCTCATTTCCTGCTAATATGACATCCACATGCATAGTTGATGTTTTCTATTCATGTTCCATAGGTGCAACAGACTGTACACCCTGTCAAAAGGAATACTGGTCCAATGAGAGGAGAGACAAGTGCATTTTAAAAGCGATTGAGTTCCTGTCATATCATGAGCCAATGGGAATAGCACTCACTGTTGTATCCCTAATAGGGGCTTCTCTGTCACTGGCCACCACCATGGTCTTTATCCATTACAGAGAAACCCCTGTAATTAAGGCCAGCAACTATGAACTTAGCTGTTTCTTGTTGTTTTCTCTTTTTATGTGTTTTCTCTGTCCCCTCACCTTCATCGGGAGACCTACAGTCTGGACTTGTATGCTGCGGCACACAACGTTTGGAGTGACCTTTGCATTTTGTATTTCTTGTGTCTTGGGAAAAACTATTGTTGTAGTGACAGCTTTCAAAGACACTTTGCCAGGTAACAAAATGGCAGGAAAGTTTGGTCCTGCCCAGCAGAGGATCATAGTTTGCTCATGCACTTCGGTTCAAATAGTTATATGTGTGCTCTGGCTCAAGTTAAACCCACCTTTCCCAGACATGGTTTTTATTTACAGCAATAGAAAGATAGTTTTAGAGTGTAACACTGGTTCTGAGGCTGCCTTCTATGCAGTGCTGGGATACATAGGGATCCTTGCAGCAATATGTTTGCTTCTGGCATTTCTAGCCCGAAAGCTGCCTGATAACTTCAATGAAGCCAAATTTATCACCTTCAGCATGCTGATATTCTGTGCAGTCTGGATTACCTTTATCCCATCTTATGTCAGCTCTCCTGACAAATTCACTGTAGCTGTAGAGATATTTGCAATTTTGTCCTCTGCATTTGGTTTATTGATTAGCATTTTTACACCTAAATGTTACATAATTTTGCTGAAGCCAGAGAGAAATACCAAGAAGCATGTCATGGGTAAAATCTAAACACAAACTATGATTTTACTTTACTTTATTTATATACTTAACAGATAATGCAAATACTTGTTTAGTGATTTCATATCATGTAGACTATGTTTGTGATACAAGCCCCTGTATCATTGTATAAATCTTCTCCTATAATCCCAGGTGGTATTCAAATTGTAGCTTCTTATCTATGAACCAGAAATGTAATTTTTAAATATTATGTATTATGACATTAAAAATCAATGTAGATGATGTAGAGATGATGTATGGTGTTTGGGGCAGGTCCTAAGCTTAGGTCATGGGGGCCATCCCTATATGACAATTTGGTAACACTTTACACTAACCATCACAATCATCACTAATGAATGGTGAGTTAATCATTATTTAATATTTATTAAATGGTTAACTAACACACTAATTGATTATTAGTTAATTTGCTACATTATTTTACTAATTAATAGTTAATGATATAGTTTGCATTATGGCATGTTAATAAATCAATTACTCATTTATATATTGTAACTGAACTGATAAGCAATTCAAGTTAGTTCATTTGTTTTTGTAAAACATAAATCAGTATTGTAGTGTGTGGGCCTCGATCATAAAGTTACAACTGATGTTTACAATCCTTTGTAAAAATGTAATTGTTAATAAACATAAAAAGCTTATTTGGTTTCTTTTCATTAAGTCTATGAGATAAGAAAATGTCAAAAGGCTATGAGATAAGAAAGATTAAAATTTTAAGATTAAAACTGAACAATAAAAAATAAAGTGGTATTATTCAGTTGTACTGCCTTTATTCCATCTCTTTCGGGTGCTGTAATGCAATTTCAGAGTGAATCTTTAATATATTCATTGAGACACAAAGGGTGATATTTCACTCATTATTTCATTCATTTGTAAAATGCAACATGAATATATTCTGGAATTTAGCATTATGTTTATCTATGTATCATGTTTTTCTTGCTGTTTTTTTCTGGTGTCAGAATTATTATATAGCACTTAGGTACAAAAATGCAAAAAAGGAGGCCAAAAGCTGAAGCGAGAATAGCGAAAATATGAACAGCTACTGTGTATTTCCCAGCTGTGCTCATGTAGACTGGGATAAAAGTAATCCACACTGCAAAAAATATCAGCATGCTGAAAGTGATGAACTTTGCCTCATTAAAATTGTCAGGTAGCTTCCGAGCCAAAAAAGCCATGAGGAAGCACGTGCATGCTAGAAGGCCAATGTATCCAAGAACACACCAGAAGCCAACCTCTGAACCAGTAGCACACTCAATGATGATGGTGGCACTGAGGTAACTTGTGTTGTGGTTGGCATAAGGTGGATTGTTGAGCAGCCAGATAACACAGATTAACACCTGAGTAGTGAAAAGATGGCAGAACGTAAATTTCAAAAAGATCTACATTGGTATATAGTAGGCTATTCACTTAACATAGAGGAACTTTTGAAAAAATGATTTATACCTGGACAACTGTACATAAAAGTACGCTGGCTCTCTGCTGGTTGGGTCCAAACCACTTCATGACATTACTTTGTGGCAGTGTGGCCCTGAAGGCCATTAGGACCACCACTGTCTTGGCCAGGAGGCATGAAATGCAGAGGGCAAAGCTGATTCCAAATGCTGGATACCGGATACGGCAAAGCCAATCCGAAGGCTCACCAATGAACAACAGGCCAATAAGGAAACAAATGGTAAGGAATAGCAGAAGAAGGAAGCTCAATTCCATGTTGTTGGCCCGAACTAATGGTGTATCTCTGTGTGTGAAGAATATAGTAAGGATGGAGAGGGAAATACAAGCTCCGAGGACAGACACGGCACACAGAACAATACCCATTGACTCCTGAAAAGCAAGGAACTCAATAGTCTTTGGGATGCAGAGATCTCTAGCTTCATTGGGCCATGTGTCTTCTGAGCAGCGTGAACAGTCTAAAGAATCTAGTGGAGATGTTGAGAGAATAGAACATTTTAGTGCAGAAATATGATATTCAAAATTATAAATATTATAAATATTCATATTTATCCCCATATGTACATCTCGACCTGAATTTAAGAGGAAGAGTGAAAAAGACTACCACAAAACACACTAGTGTCATTGCTGACTTCTCCCTCAGCACAGTTGAGACAGTCGAAACAGCAGACCGGTTTCCCCTTCCTCCTGGCTACTCGGGTACCTGGAGGGCAGCTTTCACTGCACACAGACCAGACTGCCTGAGAGGCAGAGGGGAGCCACTCAGAAACACACCAATTTCATATGGTATGCTGGTTTGCTATGATACACCATTATACTGCAACCTTACTTAATACAATATGCCGCAATGCTATCAATTTCAGATACAGTCTAAAATGTGAAGCTTAGCATGAAAACCAAAGATTCCAGTGTCAGACATAACAGTTGTGTTACAACTGTTAGTGTAATAAATTTCCATTGTTGCAATGAATCATTAACAGAATACAATTTTCAGCTAATAGTGTAATAATCTTGTTAACACAATACATTTTAGATTAATACATTTTGGAGCTCATGTACTGTATGTCAAAGGTGATATTTTCTTCTGTAGTTCTTTAATGAGTGTTTAAACATCATGTTTAACTATCCAGTAGTTTGCAAACTAATAACAGCAAATTGCCTAATGCATTAATTATGAGTACATAGAACAGTCTAAGAGGTAAACATGGTCTCAAACCCCTTTTCAGAGAACACACCTGCTGTCCAACAGGCCACTGAATCACTGACTCATTTATGACCAGTCTGCGCCCAGCAGCCAAAGAGGCATCATAGAAGCCTACTTTAACTAAATGTAGAGAGCTGTCATGCCCCTTTTGCCAGTTCATGAGGTCATAGTAAGCAATGGGGTCGCCATTCTGGTCAAAGTTGACTTTCTGCCCCAGTGTAGAAAACTTAGCATGCTTCATATAGTGGAGTAGCTGAGGGAGCAAGAGTAAAAGGTTATCTAACCTCAGTTTATGACATATTTAATTTCTTTCTCTCCTTTTTCCTGTTAATTTGGCTTAAAAATATATATACAATTTTGATGTCAGTTGAAAACACTCTCACCTGCCAAGGTTTGACATTCTTAATGTCCCCACAGGTGCCATTAAGAAAGGGTCCCTTTCCTCCTATACAGTTACTCATATCCTGCAGGGCATGGGCCACCAGGTACACAGCCTTATAGACATTATAGGACACCCGTAACTGGGTCCCATCAGAATAAGGGGAGTAAATGTCATCTAAATCCTCTATTCCTTTACAAGGTGTTTTGTCTAAGTGGTTGACCCCGTGAGAGTGGGTGTTCACAGATCTGTTCAGTCTACAGTTAAATGCCTCCTCCCAAAACTCTGCCAGGAAAGCTGACTCATGAATGTAGGCCGGTCTGAGTCTTGTCAAATATTCCTTTAGCCCAGGAATAACTGCAGCCCTCCGGATGCCAAAACCTAGTGTTCCCATCAGGAGATCACCAAACTCCTCCCAGAGCGATTTGGCAGTGGACCAGGCCTCGCTGGCAATCCACTGCAGCCCAGTGACATTCCGACGCCTGATCTCTCTCAGGATGCTCTGTAGTTCAGACTCTCCAGAGAAATTAAGGATGACCTTTGAGGATGCCCCCTAAATAGAAAAAAATAATCATAGATTAACATATAATGCATTTTAAGTTTTAATGCAAGTGCTTTTTTGTGCATTTGTGCAAAAGTGCTGGAAAGTGCTACAAATAATTCTGATGTAAATCTATGAGGAACAATCTATTTTGACCCACAGGTACCTGAATAACATCCAGGAGCCCATCTAGAGCCTGCTGATTCAGGACTACAGGGTAGAAGTGAATGTAGGCAGGACACACACCATACTGTACTGACTCCTGGAGGAAGAGTTGAATGGCAAAGTTGGCATAGTCAGACTCTACCCCAATCACTCCCACCCATGTCCAGCCAAAATAACTGATCAGACGGGCCAGGGCTCTGATCTGGAAGGCATCACTGGGCATGGTGCGCATGAATGTGGGGAACTCCCTTTGGTCACTCAGACAGCTGCAGGATGCAAAATAGCTCACCTGTTATTACAGTGAAAAACAGTTAACTTTCCTGCACACTTTGGATCACTCACAAAACTGTTCAACAGGCATCAAATTTCACCAAGCATTGCTATCTAGTCTTTAATAAGCTTTAATAATAATAAGCTTTAAAAAGTCTTTAATAATATTCAGTGCTATGGAATTTCTCTTTCATTAGAAATTAAGGAGACACAGTGGCATTTAACAGTAGCCTACATACATACATGTAAAACATCATATACATCATAACATACATACATAATAATCAGATATAATAACACTAAACACTTTCAACAGGCAGCAAACTTTAGCAATGGTTGGCGGTTTCATTAACCTGAAGAAATTGTAGATATCAGGTATAGCACAATAGATCACAATAATGTGACTAAAACACATTCATTATAACAACATTAAAGAGCTCAGACAATCTTACCAGGGGGATGTGGAAGGAACCCAGACTTCTTAGCACAGCCATAGACACCCCAGAGGCAGCATCTCCTATGATAACATGGGACAAAGCCCTGGCAGCACAGCGTAAATTTGAACCTAACCGTGAACTTGTTATATCTCTGTCTTTCTTCAGACTCTTGGCTTTGGAGCCTGTCTCTGGCTGGCCATTTACCAAAAGTAAAGACTCCCTCAGAGACACAGGTATGTCATCACAGCTGTCACGGATGTGAAAGCCCAGCTTCAGCTGTGGGAGGAGGTCATTGCGCTGGTTGATCTCTTTGATTGCAAAAGTCATGGTCTGCATCCAACGCAAGGCACGGGCACTGAAACTGGAGAGTTGTGACAAACAATTTATTAGATAGCATTGATAAATGCCACATAAATACAAGCAGATACACGCCTACTGCATATTATCAAATGTCCACTTACTACTTATATGTATTAGGTTTTGGTTTTGTTCTATATGTTGGAATAGAAAACACTGGACTGTAGTGTAGAGGAAACAAGCCCCCTAGAACTACATCACCATCTTCATATACACAGTTTGTCTCCTCTTCCCCCAAGAAAACACAGTCATCCAGGACAGCAACAACTGAGCCAAGCTGGCCCCCGAAGAGAAAGATGCCCAAAAGCACATGAAGCTCGTCAGCGACATATGCCATAACTGGCACAGGTTTTAAGGAAATCTCCATCTCACCAACGTTAAATATTTCCACACCTGAATCTGAGAGAGCAGCCAACCTTCCTACTGGCCACATAACATTCCAGGCCACTGATTTATAAAGCTAGTACACATAAACCTGAGGTATCAGTTATGACATCATTAAAGGTTACACCTTGTACTCCTGGGGTAGGATGAATATTGTCAGTGTCCTGGGAAAAAACAAACACAAACACAACTTTTCAGGTGTAGGTTATTTTGACACTCATGATATACTTTTTTTATTTTATTTCATAAAGCAATTTTTCTTGGATCAGGACACTTTTTCTAAACATGAGACACAATGCCAACTGTAAATTCTGGTTTAAAACAAGAAAAATTACAAGGTGCTGCTGGATACAAGACCGTATTGTGATCTGCGGATTAAATTTAGTTTAGCTTAAACAAAGTTTATTCAAGCTGCAATGAGTAGAAATAGTCTAATGAAATAAGCAACTGAAATAGGAAGGACGTTGGTCCTGGAAGAATAAATAGTGTGCAAATTTCATTTTGTATTAACTCTGATCATTTATCAGATTTGAACTGGCCTGTAAAGTGAGCTCAGAGTAAATGCAAGTAAAACTGGCAATAAGGTAAGACAGGCCTTGAATACAGGCAAAAATCTGTCTGTGGAATCTTCAAGGTTATTAATATTTTATGAAATACCACAATAGGGTGAAATCATAAAATGTATAAATTGGTTGGCCTGACTTGGACAATGCTAATTTTTATGTATCATATGTTAAAGTCATGCAGGCAAAGTCTTTTGAACTGACCACTATAATTAAATTAAATAATTTATTATACACAAAATATCCATTATTTATTAAAACACGTTATGTAATATTGTATACCAAACAGCGCATTAAATATTGTTTAAATGAAATATCCTTTAGTATTATTGATTGATTGATTCATCCATTGATTGGTTGATTGGTTGATTGATTGATTGATTGATCAGTTGACCGACTGATCAATTAATCATTGATAAAAAAAAATTTATTATTGATTTGATTAGAGTACTGCTAAATTATAGTAAATGATATGAATGATTTAGTGAATAATTTACATCTTGCTGTAGAATATTATAGGTACAGTATCAATGACCTCTTACTTAGATTTACCATTAGTCATTTACTCTTCATTAACATTCATTAACAACATAGGCGGGACTGCTATTATCCAATCCAGTGGCTCTCTTTGTCATTTATAAGATGCAAGGTGGAAAAGGCAACACTTATAACTTGTCTCTTTCGATGCTCTTCCCCTATTTGGGGATGTGTTACAAAATGACTCTGCTATTCTTATTTCATCTGGTTTATCCTGTATGTGTCTTCACCTTAACGCTCACCCCAAATTCTCACTACACCTCTCTTTTTCCATCTCCAGCTAAGGTGTGCGCTCTGCAAAGCAGCTTTGAGCCAGGGTTTGTGGCTGATGGTGACTATGTTATAGGGGGAATCTTCCCCATTCACTACAACCAGGAGATGCCAGAACTCAACTGCACCTTCAGACCACCAGCAGTCAAGTGCAATGGGTGAGTTTAATAAGTTTGTAATAAAAATCAGTATCCAAGCATTTCATTTATTGTAGCAGGTTTGATGACATTTGATTTTTTTCCTCACTACCATGTTCTGTTGTTAAATTTTCCTTGATGTAGTTTTTAACATGCCATGACAAGTAAAATAAATTATTACCTACAGTTATAGTCTGTTGGCTATAATTGTAGATAAGTAGGAATAGGAATTTGGATAAGAATAAAGAAAATCCCAGAGAGAGAGACACATAAATCATTAACAGATAAGAGAACAAACACAAGCTGTGAAACAATGGACATTACAAGGCACTTACTATATTATGCTATAGGAAATGGGTAGAATTAACATCAAAACAGGCACAAAGACATAAGAAAATGTAAAGTTGGTCCACCTGTATTCTATTTCTATTTTACAATTTTAACTTTCCTCGATTCTCTTCGTTTTGTTCATTATGTTTGTGTGTGTGTGTGTGTGTGTGTGTGTGTGTGTGTGTGCCGAGCTGCAGATTTGATCCTAGGGCTTTCCGCTGGGTTCAGACTATGAGGCTGGCCGTGGAGGAGATAAACCAGAGTGAGGAGCTTTTGCCCAATTACACCCTTGGATACAAAATCTTTGATTCGTGTGCATATCCTCTGACAGGCCAGAGGGCTGCTCTGGCAGTGTTGAATGGGCCGGATGAAGCCCACTCCCACATGTGCACTGGTGCATCTCCACTCATTGCTGTAATTGGGGAATCTGGTTCTGCTCAGTCCATCGTGGTGTCTAGAATCCTTCAGCCCTTCAGAATCCCAATGGTAACAATACATTGCTAAGTTGCTCTGTAATCAGCAAAATAAAAAATGCACAATCAAGAAAATGTATTTCAAGCTGTGTCCTCTGTGCACTCTGATGCACAGATGCACTATGTTATCCTATAATCTGTTACTATAAAGTGTACTATACTGTACTATAAAGTGTTTCTCATCCCTTCTTTTCCAGATCAGCTATTTCTCATCCTGTGCATGTCTCAGTGACAGGAGAAAGTATCCCACCTTCTTCAGAGTAATCCCCAATGATGACTATCAGGTAAGAGTCTGGCCTGGGATGAAAATCAGTTTGATGGGTGATCAGTATAAAAGCATTTTCCAAACATCACAAATGTAGCCAATACAACCTTGTACTACCATACGGAATACAGGAGTGCTAATCTAAAAAGGATTACCTAACACAAATATATTTTGTCTTTCTTCCTGTAATTACCTTAATCTCTTCAAAATCTCTGTGTTATGAGACCAAGCAAATCACCACTCTTTTCCCTGATTCCAGGTGAAGGCCATAGCCCAGCTGCTGCTACGCTTCAATTGGACCTGGGTGGGGTTAGTGCGAGGGGACCATGAATACGGCCGCTTCGCTGTATACGGTCTGCTTAGGGAGTTACAGGGGACCAGAGTGTGTGTAGCATACCAAGAGATGATCCCTCTGCTCTACAATCGCCAGAGGGCTCTGGAGATCATGCAGGTAGTTACAAACAGATGTTAAATAAGGTTCTGTAGCATAAAGGAGGAACGAATATTGCATTAAAGAATTCTTTACTCATTCTCATTCTTTATTCTCATCATGTCAAGGCCTTTTATAGTATGTGTTGATGATGAGTTTTTACTGTATGCATTCTGCATTGCCTCCTTTGTTTATATTAAAGTTAAAAAAATCTCTGGGAGACTTGCTTTACACAGTCTGTTTCTCCCCACTTGTCAATCTCCCTCCTCTTCCCTTGTCTGTCTCTCTTTCGGTAAAGGTGATGCGCAGTTCTGGGGCAAAGGTGGTGGTGGTATTTTCAGCCGAGGGGGAGTTGACTCCCTTCCTGAGAGACTACATGAAGCAGAATATTACAGGGATCCAATGGGTGGCAAGTGAGGCCTGGGTCACAGCCTCTGTCTTTACGGGGAGCGAGTATTACCCCTACCTCGGGGGCACTATTGGTTTTGGCATCAGACAGGGTCATATCCCAAGGCTCAGTGACTACCTGCAGACTGTAGACCCTCAGAGGTACCCCACTAACCCACTGGTGCAGGAACTGTGGGGGGCTCTGTATGGTTGCGCTCCTTTTCCATCGTTAGGCTCTCTGTTGCCTCCCTGTTCAGGGCAGGAATCTCTCTTGGAGCAGCATTCAGCCTACATGAATACGTCCAGCCCCAGAGTGGCGTATAATGTCTATAAGTCTGTGTATGCAATTGCTCATTCCCTGCACAACCTTCTCCTGTGTCAACCAGGCAGTGGGCCCTTCCCCAACAACTCATGTGCTCAAAGCAACAACATATATCCCTGGCAGGTATATATTACTATTACTATCATCATAACTCTTGTTTAAAAAAAAGTATTTAATATTATTTGTTTGTTTCCAAGCTTCAACACTATCTCCAGGAAGTGTCATTCAGCATAGCTGAGGAGGAGGTGAACTTTGACCTGAAGGGTGACTCCATACCGTACTATGACATTATCAACTGGCAGAGAGGTGCTGGGGGAAAAATTGAGTTTGTCAACGTGGGGTTGTTTGATGGAACCAAGGCTGCTGGGAAGGAGCTGGTGATCCAGGAGGAGAGGATGATATGGGCGGGGCATCAGAGCGAGGCAAGCTGCTCACACTGTGTATTTACCTACATCAGATGCCAACTGTTGAAGTTCTGTAGGTTGAGGTGGAGGTAAGTCAGGCTGACAGGACAATCTGGATTTGATGTGAAAATTGTGAATTGCTCATGCAATTTGATGATTTTTGTGTATTAATGTAGCCTAATGTAGGCTATTCCTCATGGCTGTATACCTATGTTTCATTGGTGTGCTGTTGACATTGCACATTTGTAACAATCTTATTATATGATGATTTGTGATTTATGATTCATGAATAAATAATCATACCAGTTATGCCCCAGCCCCAGCCAAATGTTTCCAACATTTGTCTATGTACTCTAACATAAGTATAAATGATAAATACTCCTGTACTCTAACATAAGGATAAATTAACTCCACCCCCCACCTCCCAGCTAATAAAAGTTGTTGAGGGCAATTGAACATCCAAATAGTCAGTTAACTATCACCTTAGCTGAAAGTGTCTGCTAAATGACTGTAATGTAATCTTTAGATCTATTCTAATATACAGTATATAATCTAATTTCCATCTATTCTCATATTCTAGTGTTACATTCAATTGTCCCCAGGGATTTAAATATTTAAAATCCACTATGTTATGTTGTTTCATCCATGTTATATATATATATAAATATATAAATGCATAATAGAGCTATTATAATTACTGACTATTCATTCACAAGTCTGTCATAAGCCTGTTATGAATGTACAAATCTAAGCTAAGCGCCTTTATCCTGCTCTCCTTGGCTGTCTTTCCTGTTCAAATAAATTTGCCATGGAAGTTTGAAGTCCTTATTTTCTTTGTGGTCCCTAGGTGTTGGTGTCTGTATGTAGTGGCAGCTGTCTTCCAGGATCCCGGAAGGCTGTCCGTCGTGGGGAGCCTGTGTGCTGCTTTGACTGTGTACCATGTGACAGCGGCAAAATTAGCAATCAGACAGGTGAGCTTAAACCAATGGAGTAAAAATTTGTGATAGCCCTGAGGAATTACCCAATTGGCACCAAATGGTTGAAAATGTGTTTCTTTTGTCAATTAGGTTAAATGTTTACAGTTTGTTTTATTGTTAAGTATTTTGTCAGACCTTGTGTGTGCATGTTTTAGTTGGATGAGAGGAAGTTTAGTGTTTTTTGTAAATTACCCTGATGAATGTTCTCGATAGCCTGAATAAGCAGTTATAACAGTATATTTCGAAATATGGTAATAATTAAAATTGCAATGTCAAATAACATTCAGTTAATATTTGAAGGAATAAAATATGTTGAAATCAAAACTAAAACAAATAAACAATTCTTTTTTTAACTACTTCCCTACTCTCTAGATTCCATAGACTGCACAACTTGTCCTCAGGACTTCTGGTCAAATACAGAGAGAACAGCCTGCATCCCAAAGAAGGTGGAATTCTTGGCCTATGATTCCTTGGGCATAGCCCTGACAGTTATTGCTGTGGTGGGTGCCTGCCTCACCTTAGCTGTCCTTTCTGTCTTCCTCTATCACAGGAACACAGCCATAGTCCGTATTAACAATTCTGAGCTCAGTTTCTTCATCCTGCTTTCCCTGACTTTGTGTTTCCTGTGTGTATTGGTGTTTATTGGTGAGCCAACATCCTGGTCCTGCATGCTGCGCCACACTGCCTTCAGCATCACACTCTCCCTTTGTATCTCTTGCATCCTGGGCAAGACTCTAGTGGTCTTGACTGCTTTCACTGCGACCATGCCCGGGGACAACATTATGAAGTGGCTGGGGCCCAAGCAGCAGAGGGCCATTATCTTCAGCTGCACCCTGGTCCAGGTAGTTATCTGTGCTACCTGGCTCATTGATGCTCCTCCCTACCCATCCAGAAATACACAATATGAACATTCCAAAATCATTCTGGAATGTAGTGTGGGCTCCAGCCTTGCATTCTGGTGTGTTCTAGGGTATATTGGCCTCCTGGCGTGTCTGTGCTTTGTACTGGCCTTTTTGGCCCGCAAGTTGCCAGGCAACTTCAATGAGGCCAAATTCATCACTTTCAGCATGCTGATCTTCTGTGCTGTGTGGCTGGCATTCATCCCTGCTTATATCAGCTCTCCTGGAAATTATGCAGATGCAGTGGAGACATTTGCTATTCTAGCCTCCAGCTTTGGCCTGTTGTTCTGTCTGTTTTCCCCAAAGTGCTATATTATTCTATTGAAGCCAGAAAAGAATACTAAACAGCATCTGATGGGAAAAGAGAAGAAGTGACCCGCAATCAGTCAAGTCTTTTGAAAATGTTAGAATTTAAGATTTTCAGGCAAAGTCCAATGACAATTTAAAATGCTCTTCCTATTACTGTCGGTTTATTTCACATTTGCCCAAACTGGGCAGTAATTGAATAGTTGAATTCAGAAATGAAATTTTGAATTGCATAATTTGAATTTGTATTAAACAATATGAAATTGAATATAATAATATGATGGTTTGAAATTGAATTTGATCCTCATTGCATTCAGCTGTCAACTTTTATTTCAATCTAGTTTGGTGTCAAAATTCAATGCTCAGTATGTTTTCAAAGACAGACTAACACAATCATGCTCACGTTCACACCTCCTGTATGGGCAATTTCACCTGTCTTGCATGTCTTTGGACTGTGGGAGGAAACCAGAGAACCCGAGGGAAATCCATACAAACACAGGGAGAACATGCAAACTCCACACAAGAAAGTACCAGGGCTGAGATTCAACCCAGGACGACAGTGAGGCGACAGTACTAACATCTTCGCCACTGTACTGTCCTCCTTGGAGTGTTACAAACTACAATTAGACAGCCAGCCAAACTCCCTTCAATGACGACATGAGAGTCAGGAAATAGCGTTCTAGCTCCTTGTTTTAATGCTGATGTTTATGAAGGTCACAAAGTGGAGTAAAACTGTAACAAATAGAAAAACGAAATTACAGTCTGCATACAAAAATTACAACGTGCAAATTACAAAGGTCGTCAAAACAATATACCTATGTCCAAACAGACAGTAGCCTACGATAAACAGAAGTAAGATATTCAGCTTAGAATGTACTGCTAACCAGCTGAAGGCACCCATGCTGGCTAGGCTGTTCATCCACACAGCATGTACAAAAATCTCACAACAACCAAAACATCTATGTCACAGACTGTAATTTGGGAGAGGTTTCTTTATTTTCGTGTGTGTGGGACTTTAATTTGGTTGCAATATCTCTTACATGTGTGTGTGGACTTTGTATTGCAGTAGGCCTATTTTTCTGTGTGATTAGTGTTTGGTTTCAGTGTCAATTAACTCTCCCCAGCACAGCTGTAGATATTCCCCTAACGAGCTATGCAGGCACACCTGTGTATGATTAACAACTAGAGGTTCAAGACTGGATATAAAGGGTGGAATGACAGAACTGAGGGAGCTTTTTCAGTGGAACAGACCTATGGTGAGGAGTACGGGTGACGGAGAGGTAGCTGGACGTGACCACCATTGAGGAGACCCAACTGGCTGAGGGGCGCTGAAGGAACGGGTCTCTTGGAAACCTTTCGCCCTTCAAAGATTGTTGCATTTCCGCCCAGGTTGTTTCACTACCATTTTTGCTTGGCTGATGACTGTTTTGGAAGACAATAAACTGTCTCTGAGTGCAGACCACTGTGTCCGTGTACTTGTATACCAGAGATTATTAGATCAGAGTGTGTCTTCCTTTGTGACATCTACACGAAATAACATAAGATATAGGAGGATGTGATGTTTATGAACATTCCTACTTACAGACAATGCTTTCAGAGGTGCTTGGAAATACAGACGGCAGCAGATATGAGAGCAGCTTTCTTATCACAAGAGATCGCCATACAATGAAATATCTGTCCTACTTCCGGTCTCAACTTCCTACTTCCTGTTTACATGTGTCAAACTGATTAACAGCAGCCACCAGTAGCGTCAAACTACGAAAACAAAATAGCTGCCTAAAAGGCAGAACAGCCACTGTGCCGCCCCAGCAGAACATCAAAAATTCATGATAAACTGTCACTAAAGATATTGCATTCTAATGTAACATGGTCAATATGGCTTTTGTCCTGAGGGAATTAAGTGTTGTTTGCTTCCATACAACACTTGCATGTCAGAGTCAGAATCACTTTAACTGCCAAGAATAAAAATAGATTTTGGAATGAAACCTGGTGACTGTGATGCAGAGATATATTGACACCTTACAGAGTTCACAGAGAATCTCAGATACAGTGCAAAGGGACAGTACAAGACACACCATGTATGCTGTCAGAACCAGGTATTCTCATTAAAAATAACACAGGGCATATGGTTTCATCTAGTCTTTTATTTCTTTGCAAATTAAATTATTCAAACATTAATTTTAAATTAAATTATGCAAATAGTATTTTCACAGTATTAATTAAAATAAACTTGAGAGATTGTTTGTTATTTATGTATCAATGCAGTGCATAACATAACAGGACGATTAGCAATTAAAGTAAAGCAGTTAAGTTCATCTGGAAGATTTTCCAGTCATGCCTTTCTTAATGTTTCTCTCAGGTTGCAGTAAAATTATGTAACATTTCGGCACAAAAATACACAGCAACAATCCAAAACTGGAGGCTAAGATAGCAAATATCTCCACAGCTACAGTGAACTTCCCAGGAGAGCTGACATGAGCTGGGATGAAGGAGATCCACACAGCACAGAATATCAGCATGCTAAAGGTGATGAGCTTGGCTTCATTGAAGGTATCAGGGAGTTTGCGTCCCAGGAAGGCCAAGAGGAGGCAAAGAGAGGCCAGAAGACCAATGTAGCCCAGGACCAAGTAGAATCCAGGAGGCCACGGCTCCTTACACTCCACTACAATCTGTGTGTCAAGTTATACAGATGCATGCACTTTAATGAGAGGGTAATGTGATTTAGCACAACATCTACATTATGGGATTTGATAAGATATGATCAAGTTCTATTGTTTAGTTTCAGGTGGAAAAGTACGTTTTTCAGATGCTGTCCCAGCCAACTTCTCAATATCAGCGTGCTCTCCAAACTACAGTATGTGACAGAATGATATGAATATATCTCAACTGCCTCCATATATGTTGAACAGCCCAAAATGACTAACTTTAGTGAACTCATTAAACAAACAATAGACAAACTTAATTTTGAGAGCACAGATTTGATCATGAATCCAACTGACTTACCTTTCCAGTTGAGGCTTGGTAGGTTGGGTTCCTGAATGGAAAGGGTGGTGCACCTGAGAGCCAACCAGCACAGAGACATACCTGGGGGCAGGAACATGCAAGGCATTTTATCATTTGTCATTTGTTGCCAGTCAACCTGCCATCCTCCTATTCTCTACCATCCCACACAAAACATTCTTAGATTGGTCACTAATTTACCATTCATCAATACACAGGATAAGATGTTACTTTCCCTTGTGCCAGGGTCAACACTCATAGAAGCCCAATTCAGATGTTATAAGAATGATACAAAAATCACCAAATGAGTATCACCCCTATAAATCTAAATCTACATAAATCTACAGCGTCATTCGTCAGGTGGCACCATTCAATAGCTACCTACTCTAGCCAGAAGCATTACGTGGCATATCATTGGGGTTATCAAGTGGGCACCTTCTTTCACCAATGTTAGGCCCACAACACCACAAGATGGCTCAACAGTTTATTCCAATGTCCTGGAACCACCCCCCTTGATAAACACATGCTGAAGATTAGGTTTATGAAATTCAATGACAAAATTAGTCGTGATGATTTCTAAAGGTAGCCCCCCACCTGGGGGACTGTAGTGCAGAAGATGAGTGTTCTCTGTTGAGAGGGACCAAACAGCTTCAGACCTCTGGAACCTGGTACATTGGCCCGGAAAGCCAGGAGAACCACTATGGTCTTGACAAGGAGGCAGGAGAGACAGAGGACGAAGCTGATCCCAAATGCTGCCTGGCGGAGCCTACACCTCCACACAGATGGCTGGCCAATGAATGCCAGAGAACACAAGAAACAGAACTTGAGTGATAGGAGAAGCACAAAGCTTATCTCTGAATTATTTGCCCTGACGATGGGTGTGGAGCGGAAGCGATGAAAGACAGTAGTGATGATGGTTGTCATGACAACACCCAGCAGTGTGAGTGCAACCAAGATGATGCCCATGGTGTCATAGAAAGACAGGAATTCATCCACTCCCACTACACATTTCACCCTGTCTTTGTCTGACCAGTAGTACTCAGGACATTTTGTGCACTCTGTAGAACCTGTGAGGAGACATATAGTACACACATACTATGTAAACATACACATAAACTCACCTGCACACAAAAAGTTGTATATCCATACAATATGCTCTGATGATTACTATGTGGTTACTCTCAATTCCATGGTTTCATAATCATCCAATAGTTACAAGAGATGGAAAATATATTATTAAATACAACATGTGTGCACGGGCTACCAGTCTGGTTGCTGATCTCTCCATCAGCACAGGGCAGACAGTCAAAGCAGCAGTGGGGCTCTCCTGGACGTCTGGCCTGCCTGCTGCCTGGGCGGCAGGGGGCACTACACAGGGACACAGGCACCTGGGCAAAGATCAGACATATTTGTAGAATGCTTTAACAAGTGCATTTGTGTTTTTAATTTTGTCTCAACCCAAAATACTCCCAGGAATCTTTCTTGAGCAAAAAGGTATATAGTAGCTAAATGTCAATATAAGCATTCAGCCCATTAATGTTCTCCTGCAGACCAAGTGAAATCATTGTGGGCATGATGTATGACCCACCTGTGATTGGCCTCCTGTCCAAACAATTGTGCTCTGCTCCATCTGCAGTTGCTGCCCCAAAGGAGCTGAACCATCATAGCTTCCCACTTTGATGAATCTAAATGTGAAGTAATAATAATAATCTTTATCTTGATATTAAAAAGGGAAAATATTTGCACCAGGCCTAACAATATGCATGACAGTATTGCACCATAGCCCACTGCCTTTCTGTCATTATTGCTTAAATAGCCACAATAAACATAAAATAATGTATCATCATAAATAATTAGTCATTTTCGCACTTGAATAGACTGTTCCCCTACTCTCTTTTCTTATAGGGTATAATATTCCACCTAATGTCACCCTTGCTGTCCTTCTGCCAGTTAATGATGTCATAGAGGGGGACAGGCTCTCCGTTGGAGTCAAAATATACCTTCTCCTCAAACTGGTTGGTGAAATTCACTGTCTTCAGATGGTGTAACAACTATAGCAAAGGAGGAGGAAGAAAACAAAAGAGAGAATATCGTTTAGCCAAAAGGCTAATGCAATAAAATATATCTATTTCAAAAAAAGAAAGAAAATGGAGAGATTATTAAGAAAATTTCATATAGAGATTATATAGAAATTATTTGGTTAATATATTTTACAGTTAATTAACCTACCTGTCTAGATATAAAAGACTTGTTGTTCTCACACATTCCCTTGTTAGTTCCTACAGAATGACACTCCAGTAAATGGTGCAGCGCATGGGCAATAGCATACACAGCCTTATATACATTATAGGATATTCGGACTTGAGACAAGTCAGTGTAACTGCTGTCAGTGTGTCTCAGATCCTCTGAACCAGTGCATACAGGCTTTCCAGCAAGACCCTTATAATTTCCACCAACAGAGACCTTCAATGTCCTTGTTTTACCTACAGTATGCCTAACCCAGGACCCAAAGTTGGTTTGAAGTTTGGAACCATGATCATCCTTTCCCATGATGTTATCCAATGTGTTTGTGGTGTTGTCAGTGGCTCCATACCCACCAAACTCCAGCCTACAGCCAAACAGCTCTTCCCAGAACATGTTGACAAATTCAAATCCAGGTTTTGGAGAGGGGCGTACATTCAACAGGAACTCTTTCAAACCGGGGATCCTAGCTCCAGGGAAGGAGAAGCCCAGCGTACCCTCCAGAAGAGGGTGGAAGCGGGGTGAGGTCAGCAGGCTAGCGGTCACCCAGGCTTCACTGGCTACCCACTGGATCCTTGTCATATTCCTCTCAGCCAGCTGGTAAATAAAGAAGGAAATAGAGGAAGGTTGATGCAGATTAGAAATCAGACAAATTGCCATGAGCAATTATTAGTAACATTCTTTTTATATTCTTTTACTATTCATAACATGGGATATTTTATGCACAAGCATGTCTGTATGTATTCATTTAGATGAAGGGAGCTCACCTCTGAGAGCAGCCCCAGCAGCTGTCCCTCTGTGGCAAAAGCCACCACTACCTGTGCCTTTGAACTCTGCAGGATGTCTGCCATGTCTCGTATCCCAGCCACTGTGGGCGATTTGGGGATAGTTACATGGAATGCCAGGCAACTACCCAGTTGTCTTAACTGTTGAGAGAATGCTTGGATGCCATAACGACTGTAGTCATCCTAAAAGATATATACAGAGTATGTATAAACCATGTTAATGTTTTAAACCGACTGATATTTGAGTGGAAGAAACACAGTATTATTTTTCACCTCACCAGGGTACCTACTGTGCCCACCCAGCGCCAGCCAAAGTAGGTAACCATCTGGACGAGACCTCGAACTTGAAACAGATCACTTGGTGCAGTACGCAAGAATGACGGGTAGATACGCTTGTCAGTAAGACAGGCACAGGTGGCAAAGTAACTCACCTAGGGAAAGAAAGTTAAATTCTACTTGTGTTCAAGTACACATCTGAAAATATGAAATTCTAACTAGAAATTGCAAACGTCTGTCATGTAATTTATTATGAAAAGTAGGTAGTGGTGGTGACGGCCATCATTAACATTATGTACTGTGCTGTGCATGATCCTGCCTCTCCATCCCTTTCTTACCACTGGGATGTGGAAGGGGCCAAGAGTGTGAGCTACAGCTCCTGTAGGGGAAGAGGAGGCGAGGCCGATCACAGCAGGAACAGGTGCTCCAGCCAGACATGAGCGCAAAGTTTCAGAACGTATTGTCCCATCCATTCTCTCCTCTGTTACGGTCACATTTTCCTTAAGACAATTTCCTTTATTTTCAGGACAGTGAGGCATCGCTCTACCACTCTCAGCACCTTTCTTTTTCATCTTGATCAGCATCCTTTGCTTTCTTGTTTTCTCTACTGTCTGTTTCATCAATTTCTCTCTCACCTTTGATATTCTCCCCGCCGTTCTACAAGGAATGCACTTTGGTATATCTAATGATTCTTCAATTTCCTCTATTTTCTCCACCTTGCTCTTTGCCGTTGTGGAGTGACTAACTAAGGAGAGAAGAGCTCTCAGGCTTGTGTGGACATGGTCACAGCTGTCCATGATCCGGTAGCCTAGTTTAATACCAGGTAAAAGATTTGAATTCTGATTAATTTCCTCCACTGCAAACACCATGGTCATCATCCAACGGAAGGCTCTGTGGTCAAAACTGGAAAAGGTGGAGTGACGCCAAAAGAATGACAGATTCTGTTAATACATCATGAGACTTATAATAAAGCACAATATCCTGATATCAAACAAATCAATGCATTAAGAGATTTCAGAAAGAGAGAGAGAGAGAATTACAGCAGGAGGAAATTCTTTCAATGAGCTAGTTGTGGAGTTAAGATTTTTCAAGGAACATTTTAAATAAGAATAAGAAACAAAAAGAACAGTCGGATTTGGGTAAGGATCAGCTCTATTGTGTTTCATATCAGTAGCTTTTAGGATCAGTAACCACTCAATATTTTGACACTCACCCGCTGCAGGGTGTGTGCTGAGGTTTGCTGCGGTAGCTGTTCTGTGGCTTAGGGGCCAGGTAGTGGAGCGGGAACAACCCTCCAATCACCACACAGCCCTCCGACTGCAGGGCCATAGGCTCACCGTCTCCCAGACTCACACACTGAGGTAGACCAGAAAAAGACTGAGTAGGCCTCACTCCAACACTGCTTACTCCCTCTATCCCCAAACCAGATAATCTCTCCATTACACTCATCTCATCCACCATACCACTGTCCATCCTCAGTTCTGTACTTTCCTCCATAGTTTGAGGTAGGTCAGAGAACACTGGGCTGAGAAGGCTGAGAAGGCTTGAGAGGATCCAAAGAGACAGCCAAGGTGAAACCCCAACGATTGTTGAATGCAGTGTCCATATTGGCCCCATGGAGACTGTGTGGGTGTTGGAGTGTACAGCTCTCCAACATAGGTCTCTAAAAAGGTAATGAACTAGCATATATAAAACCTATGAGACTTCCTTCATTTCATAAATCACATGAGTCATAACTGGATGAACCAATCAGACTGAAAAATAGAAGGGGCGAGAGAGAGGGCAAGACATGGTTCAACATGTGAATTATTAGTCTTCAATCTAGGTATTTTTAGTTATTGTGTTGATGAAAAATAATTACAGAATTCTAATAATTATGACGGTGGGCATTGTTATTATTGTTATTATTAAATAAAATATACATAAATCTTAATAAAACTAGATTTTGGTGCTGTGGGAATGTTTGAAAGAGAAAGCCGAGTGTAGTTACAATATTTAACATGGATTTCCACCTTCATCTCCTCCTTCAATGGAGATAAGGATCCAACAATGAATTAGAATACTGCTACCACCTGCTGGGCATCATGAAGCCAGTGAACATGAGATGCTCCACATGCTTATGGCTGATTGACATCTCTGCATTGTGAAAGTTTGAATTGGTTTGCAGGGCTTGCATGAGGCCACATGCAAAGGGAATTGTGTACCTTCCTAAAATTTCTCCCTCAGACAAAACTGATCGGTCATTGATGTATGCATTCTTCATAAATGAGCATGTTTGAGAAAACCCTGAGCATTGGTCAATTTGAAAACCTAATTTAAACAGTAAAGGGGACTTGACTGCCACTCAAATCTCACATCAAACTGCATTCTCAAGGTCAAATGTGTTTCTCATATACTATACATTTTTACTGAAGTATATCAACCTATTCATGGCATACCATTAGTGAAATAGTTGTTCATGTGGCTTTGAAATATTAGCTCATTTTGCACAAAGTAGCTTTCTAATGTGCATTAGGCCTGCCCCTATTTCTTCAATTGCCACGGTTGGTGGTGTGGAAGATTAAACAATGACGCAAGTCTACAAAGGGGATGACATATCACTGTCTATAAAACTAAAGAAAAGGGGGTAAACAGAGGGCAGTCATGGGGGCATTTCTTGACGTATACCTGCTGTTGTGTTTGTACATTGTCTTGATATTGTTCTCTTCTTCTTCCATGTCTTCCTCTGTTTCCTCCTCCTGTCAGTTACAGGGACAGTTTCATCTTAATGGGATGGTCAAGGCTGGGGATGTGGTTCTAGGTGGGCTCTTTCAACTGCACTACTCCTCTGTTTTCCCTTCTATGTCTTTTGCCTCGAAGCCTCAGGAGCCCAACTGCCAAGGGTGAGTTTCACACAGATACAGCAAAGAATTTGCAGATCAATCTGGTCTGTCCAGAATATCAAATTAACAATTATGCTTTGAATTTTCTGTCATTTATTGTTTTTATGCTATGGAGGTTCAATTTGTTTTCAACTTCAACACATTTCAAGTTTCTAGTGAACTAGCTTATTAACATTGGTCCAGTTGTTAATGTACATTTCTGCACAATTCCCACAGTGATGACATCTTGTTTTTCAGTTGTTGATAGTGACATATTTGGTGTTAGTTATTACATTCTAGGGTTCAGGCATGCTCAAACCATGGCATTTGCTGTTGATGAGATCAACAGGAACTCCAACCTGCTACCTAATGTGACTCTGGGATACAGTCTCTATGATAACTGTGCCACACTTGGGGTGGCATTCCGTGCTGCATTGTCATTGGTCAGTGGTCAAAAGCAGCAGTTACTTCTGGATGAGCACTGTTTAGGGTCCCCTCCAGTGCTGGGAATTGTGGGTGATTCGATGTCAACACATTGTATTGCCATTTCCAGTGTCCTAGGTTTATACAAAGTGCCCATGGTAAGTTCCCCCTCTTCTACCCCTTTTACCATCAGACTATAATTGATTTGATTTGGATTGAAATTTGATTCAAATTTAAAAAACATGATATGTAACTGAAATAGGAAAAATGGTTTTGAATGGGTCAACAGTCTGGCAGGGAATGTTTACTCTGTATGCACACTCTGTGTATCTTGCAGGTGAGTTACTTTGCCACATGTTCCTGCCTAAGTGACCAGCAACGGTTCCCATCTTTCTTTAGAACTATCCCAAGCGATGCCTTCCAGGTGAACCTCTATTAGCCTCTATTAACTTATGTTATACAAATAAATATGTTGACATCAAATATACATTCCACATGAAGTATGTCAGCTCTCCTTGCAAAGATGTCCCTCCACTGAATGAAACTGAATGAAACTGATTTGCCATTTTGTATCATCATCATGTATCATTATTGGAGCTGTCTGGTGTCCGATGACAAACCTGAAAGGGAATGATTAAACTGTGTCCACTCTTAAAGTTTTTTATATTTTCCTCTGAAAGAATATTCTATTGTGAACACTAATCCTTCCACTGTATCCAATTAGGTGCGTGCTATGCTCCAGATTCTAAAGCAGTTTGGCTGGACTTGGGCTGGCCTGCTGGTCAGTGATGACGACTATGGACTCCACGTTGCCCGATCCTTCCAATCTGACCTGGCTCAGTCTGGTGGGGGTTGTCTGGCCTACTCAGAGGTTCTGCCCTGGGGCAATGACCCAACTGAATTCAGGAGGATTGTCAATGTGATGAGGAAGTCCACAGCTCGCGTGGTCATAGTGTTTGCACATGAGAACCACATGCTTCACCTCATGGAAGAGGTTGGGTTTAATATACATCTTAAATTAATAATTCATAGTTTTACAGAAAAAGAGGCCTCCTTTTAGTTACAATCACATCAACTTTAATCAATCAAAATTGTCAAAAAATGATTTTCTCTTTGGTCTCAGTAGCCTTGTTCACAAAAAGTAAGTACATAATTGAATTCACACCTCTCATTGGCTAAAGGGGCTGTTGGTGTTATAGAGTGAGACAACTGCTATGTAAATAATGTGCGGACACTGCTTTGAACTGACATCAACTTAATATAATTACAAATGAAATGAATAAAACAGTACAGTTCAGTAGAGTAGATATTATATTAGTGGCACTGAAGTAAGGCATAATACAATCCACAGGTGGTGAAGCAGAATGTGACAGGGCTGCAGTGGATGGCCAGTGAAGCCTGGACAGCAGCTACTGTATTCCAGACTCCCCGCCTCATGCCGTACCTGGGGGGCACTCTGGGCATTGCCATCCGTCGAGGAGAGATACCAGGGCTCAGGGACTTCATATTAGGAATACGTCCTGACAATGACCCTGACAACAGCTATGGAAATAGCATTGTGAGTGTGTTTTCCATCACTTTACAGTCTAATACATCACCAGTGTTACAGTGTTTTATTGTTAGTGTGATTGTTATTGTGATTAAGTACCAGTATATTATTGCCCATTATCACCAATATATTCGTTTTCATTTTCATTGTTTAGGTGAGGCAGTTTTGGGAGCACACATTTCAGTGTAGATTCACACCAACTCCATCAGACTGGGTGGATGCTGGGGGAGGGCTGTGCACTGGACAGGAAGATCTGAGGAATGTGGAGCTTAGTATTTTGGATATGTCAGACCTCAGACCAGAGTACAATGTGTACAAGGCTGTGTATGCCCTGGCTCATGCCCTCAATGACATGCTGCAGTGTGTGCCAGGTAGAGGGCCTTTCAGCGGGCAAGGATGTGCCAGTTTGGACAGATTTGAGCCATGGCAGGTGTGATATCAATTTACACTCCATCTGTTTATGTGTATTGCCGCTACACGATGAGATAACTACTGAATGGGTTTACTCATGACTGGCTACTCATGATCTGTTTGAATGAGCAGGAATAAGGACAAAACTATCCAGCAACATCAGAATGAAAGAGTGCTAATTTTTGTCAATCACCATTGTTTGAGTGACAGTGATTTAAGGTAATGTTAACCAGTCTGAGGTGTGGCAGCCCTGAGGAATGAGGAGGCAGGTTTTACAGCAAAACACAACACCACAGACAAGGAGTGTGGTGGAAATCAAAATATAATTTATTTAATGGTGTGGGGAAAGGGCGGTTGATGCAAATCAACCTAAGTTCTTCCCCTGTCAGAAGGAATTTCAACTTTCTAAATTTTATCCAAACATCAAAATTGTATGTTTTGCCTGTACCTTATTTATTTTACCTATGCTGGCTCATTGCATGGACTGCAAGCAAAAAGTGAAAACATTGTATGAATAATTGTCTTCATTTGTACAGAGCACACTTTTTGGATTCAGTCCCTGTCTCTGTCTTTCTCCCTTTCTTCTCTTCTTTATTTCTTTCACACATTTCTAGATTCTGTATTACTTGGAAAGAGTCAACTACACCACAGGATTCGGTGATCAAGTGTCATTTGATGAGAATGGTGATGCCTTACCAATCTATGATGTCATGAACTGGCTGTGGCTCCGAGATGGAAGCACAAAGGTTCAGAATGTGGGTGTGGTTAAGAAGTCAGCCTCCACAGGTGAAGAGCTCACACTTCATGAAGATAAAATCTTCTGGAATTTTGGATCCAAAAAGGTCACTTCTGCTTAATCAGCTACCTGTTTTGTTGGCCTGTGTAGAATCCATCATGATAGTGTAAGATGGTGTAGATTGACTAAAATAATTATTTCTCTCCATGTAGCCGCCTCGGTCAGTGTGCAGTGAGAGCTGCCCCCCAGGAACCCGTATGGCCAGAAGGAAGGGGGAACCCATTTGCTGTTTTGACTGTATCCTTTGTTCTGAGGGAAAGATCAGCAACAAGACTGGTTGGTGTACATTTTCAAATAATGTAGTTTATCTTTAGGGATATAATATACATATCTATGTTGACACATGCCCCTTTTTGTTAGACTCCATGGAGTGCACCAGTTGTCCAGAGGACTTCTGGTCCAGCCCCCAGCGTGACCACTGTGTTCCTAAGAGCATGGAGTTCCTCTCCTACCATGAGCCCCTGGGTATCTCTCTGACAACCGCCTCATTGCTTGGCACACTTATCTGCACCATTGTCCTTGGAATCTTCACCTGTCATCACAGCACACCCATGGTACGCGCCAACAACTCAGAACTCAGTTATCTGCTCTTGTTGTCACTCAAACTATGCTTCTTGTGCTCTCTGCTGTTCATTGGCCGTCCCAGGCTATGGACATGCCAGCTGAGGCACGCAGCATTTGGAATCAGCTTTGTTCTCTGTGTCTCATGTATCCTGGTGAAAACCATGGTGGTGCTGGCTGTGTTCAAGGCCTCCAAACCTGGAGGTGGAGCCAGTCTGAAGTGGTTTGGTGCTGTCCAGCAGAGAGGGACAGTTCTGGCTCTTACTTCCATCCAAGCAGCGATCTGCACAGCCTGGCTTGTCTCTTCCTCACCAGCTCCTCATAAAAACACACAATACCACACTGACAAGATAGTCTATGAGTGTGTGGTAGGATCCACAGTTGGTTTTGCAGTGTTACTGGGCTATATTGGCTTACTGGCTGTCCTCAGCTTCCTGCTTGCATTCCTGGCAAGGAATCTTCCAGACAACTTCAATGAGGCCAAGCTCATCACTTTCAGCATGTTGATCTTCTGTGCCGTGTGGGTGGCCTTTATCCCTGCTTATATCAACTCCCCAGGAAAATATGCAGATGCAGTGGAGGTATTTGCCATTCTGGCTTCCAGCTTTGGTCTTCTGGTTGCACTGTTTGGACCAAAGTGTTACATAATCCTGCTGAAACCTGAGAGAAACACTAAGAAAGCTATCATGGGTCGAGGTACTACCAAGACATAAAAGCAGCATTTCAATGTATCAATAAATCTTCTTTCCTTTACTCAGCTCTGCTCATGAATGATCCACATACAACATACCATGAAATACACTTTCTTTTTTTCCTTCACCAGATGAAACTAGAAGCAATAATAATACTTTATAAATAAATGTTTGTGAAAAACTGAGCCCTAACAGCCACAGTGCTTTATATAGACACAAAGGATATCACAAAATAAATAGAGAAATAAATGTTAAATACAGTTGGGAGAAAAAGTTTGTGAACCCTTTTGAATTACTTGCATTCCTGTATAAATGACTCATAAATCTCCATCTAAGTCATGAAAATAAATAATCACCATGTGATTTAACAGATAACACACGAAAAGATATAAACCAATAACAAGACAAACAAACAAATTTAGATTTCTTAAACGATCATACTGCTTTGGTTAACCTGGCATAACCATGACATCCTCCTCAGGTAGGTTGTTTCACAATCGAGGGGCCCTAATGGCAAATGCTCAGTCAGCTCGAGCCTAGACCATGGAACAGACAGAAGCTGTCAGCCTGAAGATCTCAGGTTGCCTTCAGGTTCGTAAGCAAAACAATATAGCTAGGCTTCAAATCTTTCAAATCAGTGTAAAGAGGGGGGCAGGGTGTGTGGGAGAGGCGTAGGCTGAATGCAAGATAGAATTGAGCTAGTGGGCTGGTTCTTCCTGTTTCCAGCACCAGCTGCGGCCAATTAAGGCCGATGCGACAGAGTCTGACAGGAGGCTGTGGAGTCAAGTTGGACTGTGGCAGCCCTTCCAGGCTGCGCCCGGCTGCATCCTCTCTCACTCGCGCCTCACCCCCGTCCCGGCAGCCCAGCCACGGAACCCCCTCGGACACGGCTGCTGCTCACCCTGGCTCTCCGCTCTCCTACACTTGAGTCCGACTCAATTCCTCCATCTCCTGTCAAACTCAGCCATTCCCTCCGTCAGCCTCTCACACTGACACACACTTGGTCACACAGTCACAGACGGGTTAAAAGGCTTGGATGCAATCAGCCCCAATTGGCCGCAGTCGTGCTGGTGAGAGTCGAGTCAGTTATTCTCCCTGGACCCAGCCTACACCTCACCCACTCCCTCCCCCAGTCTGCCACAATGAGATCAACAGAAACTCCAACCTGCTACCTAATGTGACTCTGGGATACAGTCTCTATGATAACTGTGCCACACTTGGAGTGGCATTACGTGCTGCATTGTCAATGGTCAGTGGTCGACAGGAGCATTTCCTTTTGCAGGAGCACTGTTTGGGGTCCCCACCTGTCTTGGGAATTGTTGGTGATTCGAACTGAATAGTGCATATTTCTACCGCTATACTGTTTATACACAATGGTTATTGTCTCTCTTCCCGTTTTCATTTTGGCCTATATGAAAATGAAATATGTTTTCCAATTATTAATAACACTAGTAAACTATTCGTAGGTTAAAAACATTAATAGGTAGTGATATGATGCAGATATTGTGCATATACAATGTATTTCTATGAGGTTGTGCACGCGGACACCTGAATTTTTCCGCCCCTTGCGTAAGTCATCAATCAAGGTCATTTTAGTTATTGTGTTGATGAAAAATAATAATAAAATACTAATAATTATAATGGTGGGCATTGTTGTTATTGTTATTATTAAATAAAATATACAGTACTGTGCAAAAGTCCTAGGCACCCGAAATTTGTTAATATGAATTTGGCCCTAGATTTTTATTTATTCTTTGTTTTTTCTTTGTTTTTTCTTTATATTACTGCTCTTTATAGTCAAATTTTGATATTTAGGAACTTTTCATTTCATTATTTCTGAAATCAAATCAAATCAAATCACATTTATTTGTACAGCCCTTAATCACCGTTACAGTCTCTAAGGGCTTCACAGTGCCCAACATGTGAAAATAATAAATGATTAGTACACGACATCCCCCAGCCTTAGACCCTCACAGAGGACAAGGAAAAACTCCCACAAAAACCTTATTGGAAAATTGGGAGAAACCTTGGGAGGGGCTACTCAGAGAGGGATCCCCCTACCAGGACGGTTGGGCGTGCAATAGATGCCGAGTTTGGGCAAGCAGAGTATACACAATATATGAAAGTTCATTTTGGTGGAAAATCCAGATCTGATGGGGCGGCATCACAGCATCTTCGCTGTAAGGATTTGTTTTATATGTGCCTAAGACTTTTGCACAGTACTGTACATCTTATTAAATCTTATTCAAACAATAGATTTTGGTGCTTTGAGAATGTTTGAAAATGAAAGCCCATTGTAGTTACAATATTTATTATGGATTTCCACCTTCATCTCCTCCTTCAATGTAGATAAGGATCCAAAAATGGATTAGAATACTGCTACCACCTGCTGGGCATCATGAAGCCAGTGAACATGAGATGCTCCACATGCTTATGGCTGATTGACAACTCTGCATTGTGCAAGTTTGAATTGGTTTGCAGGGCTTACATGAGTCCACATGCATAGGGAATTGTGTACCTTCCCAAAATTTCTCTCTCAGACAAAACTGATTGGTCATTGATGTATGCATTCTTCACAAATGAGCATGTTTGAGAAAACCCTGAACATTGGTCAATATGAAAACCTAATTTAAACAGTAAAGGGGACTTGACTGCCACTCAAATCTCACATCAAACTGCATTCTCAAGGTCAAATGTCTTTCTCATGCATTTATAACTTTGTATTGAAGTATCAACCAATTAATGCGATAACATTAGTGAAATAGTTGTTCATGTGGCTTTGAAATATTAACTCATTCTGCACAAAGTAACTTTAGGCCCTGCCCCTATTTCTTCACCTGCCACAGTTGGTGGTGTGGAAGATTAAACAATGAAGCAAGTCTGCAGAAGGGACGACATAGCACTTTCTATAAAATTGGTGGTGAACAGAAGAGGGCAGTCATGGGGGCATTTCTTGATACATGCCTGGTCCTGTGTGTGTACATTGTCTTGATATTGTTCTCTTCTTCTCCCATGTCTTCCTCTCTTTCCTCCTCCTGTCGGTTACAGGGACAGTTTCATCTTAATGGGATGTTCAAGGCTGGGGATGTGGTTCTAGGTGGGCTGTTTGAGCTACACTACTCCTCTGTTTTCCCTTCTATGTCTTTTGCCTCAAAGCCACAACAGCCCAGCTGCCAAGGGTGAGTTTCACACAGATACAGCAAATAATTTTGCAGATCAATCTGGTCTGTCCAGAATATACAAGGTATTCACAAATTAACAATTATGCTGTGAATTTTCTGTCATTCATTGTTTTTATGCTATGGAGTTTCAATTTGTTTTCAACTTCAACACATTTCAAGTTACTAGTGAACTTGATTATTAGCATAGGCCCAGTTGTGAATATTTCTGCACAATTCCCACAGTGATGACATCTTGTTTTTCAGTTGTTAATAGTGACATATTTGGTGTTAGTTTTAACATTCCAGGGTTCAAATATGCTCAAACCATGGCATTTGCTATTGATGAGATCAACAGGAACTCCAACCTGCTACCTAATGTGACTCTGGGATACAGTCTCTATGATAACTGTGCCACACTTGGGGTGGCATTCCGTGCTGCGTTGTCATTGGTCAGTGGTCGACAGGAGCAATTCCTTTTGGATGAGCACTGTTTAGGGTCCCCTCCAGTCCTGGGAATTGTGGGTGATTCGATGTCAACACATTGTATTGCCATTTCCAGTGTCCTAGGTTTATACAAAGTGCCCATGGTAAGTTTCTTCTCTTCTACCTCTTTTACCATCAGACTATAATTGATTTGATTTGGATTGAAATTTGATTCAAATTTTAAAATATGATATATAACTGAAATAGGAAAAATTGTTTTGAATGGGTCATCAGTCTGGCAGGGAATGTTTACTCTGTATGCACACTCTGTGTCTCTTGCAGGTGAGTTACTTTGCCACATGTTCCTGCCTAAGTGACCAGCAAAGGTTCCCATCTTTCTTTAGAACTATCCCAAGCGATGCCTTCCAGGTGAACCTCTATTAGCCTCTATTAACTTATGTTATATATATAAATATGCTGACATCAATGATACATTCCACATGAAGTACGTCAGCTCTCCTTGCAAAGATGTCCCTCCACTGAATGAAACTGAATGAAACTGATTTGCCATTGTAATGGAAATTTACTGAAAGCAATATGTTTTGTCAGCACGACACGTACACAATATCTTATAGAGAAGTATCGACTTCTATATTTTTGCAAACAGCTTGCATGCCCACCCACATGAAACCACAGCTTAGTTCCTTAAACATATGTCAAATGTCTGGAGCAAAGGTTTCATGTCTTGCATTCTAAATCTGTCTGAACTGAGTTTGAACTTTTGAACCCCCTTCTTGATACTGTTTACTATAAAAACCTGTCATGCTCGACTTTCTGCATCGAACTCTGACAGACCACTCTGTGCTCTGTATTGTTTGATCCTTGTTGCAACAAGCTTATTAAATGATTATGAAGACAACTCTGATCTCTTCAAAGTATCTTTATTCTCAGATTTCCACCACACCAATTTGTAGCATACTGTGCTTCGTGTTTGTCATTATTGGAGCTGTCCACTCTATCCAATTAGGTGCGTGCTATGCTCCAGGTTCTAAAGCAGTTGGGCTGGACTTGGGCTGGCCTGCTGGTCAGTGATGACGACTATGGACTCCACGTTGCCCGATCCTTCCAATCTGACCTGGCTCAGTCTGGTGGGGGTTGTCTGGCCTACTCAGAGGTTCTGCCCTGGGGCAATGACCCAACTGAATTCAGGAGGATTGTCAATGTGATGAGGAAGTCCACAGCTCGCGTGGTCATAGTGTTTGCACATGAGAACCACATGCTTCACCTCATGGAAGAGGTTGGGTTTAATATACATCTTACATTAAGAATTCATAGTTTTACAGAAAAAGAGGCCTCCTTTTAGTTACAATTACATCAACTTTAATCAATCAAAATTGTCAACAAATGATTTTCTCTTTGGTCTTAGTAGCCTTGTTCACAAAAAGTAAGTACATAATTGAATTCACACCTCTCATTGGCTAAAGGGGCTGTTGGTGTTATAGAGTGAGACAACTGCTATGTAAATAATGTGCGGACACTGCTTTGAACTGACATCAACTTAATATAATCACAAATAAAATGAATTAAACAGTATAGTTCAGTAGAGTAGATATTATATTAGTGGCACTGAAGTATGGCATAATACAATCCACAGGTGGTGAAGCAGAATGTGACAGGTCTGCAGTGGATGGCCAGTGAAGCCTGGACAGCAGCTACTATGTTCCAGACTCCCCGCCTCATGCCGTACCTGGGGGGCACTCTGGGAATTGCCATCCGCCGAGGAGAGATACCAGGGCTCAGGGACTTCATATTAGGAATACGTCCTGACAATGACCCTGACAACAGCTATGGAAATAGCATAGTGAGTGTGTTTTCCATCATTTTACAGTCTCATACATCACCAGTACAGTGTTTTATCGTAAGTGTGATTGTTATTGTGATTAAGTACCAGTATATTATTGCCCATTATCATCATTATATCCGTTTTCATTTTCATTCTTCAGGTGAGGAAGTTTTGGGAGCACACATTTCAGTGTAGATTCACACCACCTCCATCAGACTGGGTGGATGCTGGGGGAGGGCTCTGCACTGGACAGGAAGATCTGAGGAATGTGGAGCTTAGTATTTTGGATATGTCAGACCTCAGGGCAGAGTACAATGTGTACAAAGCTGTGTATGCCCTGGCTCATGCCCTCAATGACATGCTGCAGTGTGTGCCAGGTAGAGGGCCTTTCAGCGGGCAAGGCTGTGCCAGTTTGGACAGATTGGAGCCATGGCAGGTGTGATATCAATTTACACTCCATCTGTTTATGTGTATTGCCGCTACACTATGAGATATCTACTGAATGGGTTTACTCATGACTGGCTACTCATGATCTGTTTGAATGAGCAGGAATAAGGACAATACTATCCAGCAACATCAGAATGAAAGACTGCTAATTGTTGTCAATCACCATTGTTTGAGTGACAGTGATTTAAGGTAATGTTAACCAGTCTGGGGTGTGACAGCCCTGAGGAATGAGGAGGCAGGTTTTACATCAAAACACAACACCACAGACAAGGAGTGTTGTGAAACTCAAAATACAATTTATTTAATGGTGTGGGGAAAGGGCGGGGGATGCAAGTCAATATGAGTTCTTCTCCAGTTGGAAGGAATTTCAAATTTCTGAATTTGATCCAAACATCAAAATTGTATGTTTTGCCTGTACCTCATTTATTTTACGTATGCTGGCTGAATGCATGGACTGCAAGCAAAGAGAGAAAACATTGTATGAATAATTATGTACATTTGTACGGAGCACACTTTTTGGATTTAGTCCCTGTTTCACACATTTCTAGATTTTGTATTACTTGGAAAGAGTCAACTTCACCACAGCAATTGGTGATCAAGTGACGTTTGATGAGAATGGTGATGCCTTACCAATCTATGATGTCATGAACTGGCTGTGGCTCCCAGATGGAAGCACAAAGGTTCAGAATGTGGGTGTGGTTAAGAAGTCAGCCTCCACAGGTGAAGAGCTCACACTTCATGAAGATAAAATCTTCTGGAATTTTGGATCCAAAAAGGTCACTTCTGCTTATTCAGCCACCTGCTTTGTTGGCCTGTGAAGACATCATCATGATAGTGTAAAATGGTGCAGATTGACGAAAATAATTATTTCTCTCCATGTAGCCGCCTCGGTCAGTGTGCAGTGACAGCTGCCCCGCAGGAACCCGTATGGCCAGAAGGAAGGGGGAACCTGTTTGCTGTTTTGACTGTATCCTTTGTTCTGAGGGAAAGATCAGCAACAAGACTGGTTGGTGTACATTTTCAAATAATGTTGTTTATGTTTAGGGATATAATTTACAAATCTATGTCGACACATGCCCCTTTTTGTTAGACTCCATGGAGTGCACCAGTTGTCCAGAGGACTTCTGGTCCAGCCCCCAGCGTGACCACTGTCTTCCTAAGAGCATGGAGTTCCTCTCCTACCATGAGCCCCTGGGTATCTCTCTAACAACCGCCTCATTGCTTGGCACACTTATCTGCAGTATTGTCCTGGGAATCTTCACCTGTCATCACAGCACACCCATGGTACGCGCCAACAACTCAGAACTCAGCTTCCTGCTCTTGTTGTCACTCAAACTATGCTTCTTGTGCTCACTGCTGTTCATTGGCCGTCCTAGGCCATGGACATGCCAGCTGAGGCACGCAGCATTTGGAATCAGCTTTGTTCTCTGTGTCTCATGTATCCTGGTGAAAACCATGGTGGTGCTGGCTGTGTTCAAAGCCTCAAAACCTGGGGGTGGAGCCAGTCTGAAGTGGTTTGGTGCTGTGCAGCAGAGAGGGACAGTTCTGGCTCTTACTTCCATCCAAGCAGCGATCTGCACAACCTGGCTTGTCTCTTCCTCACCAGCTCCTCATAAAAACACACAATACCACACTGACAAGATAGTCTATGAGTGTGCGGTAGGGTCCAAAGTTGGGTTTGCAGTGTTACTGGGCTATATTGGCTTACTGGCTGTCCTCAGCTTCCTCCTAGCATTCCTGGCAAGGAATCTTCCAGACAACTTCAATGAGGCCAAGCTCATCACTTTCAGCATGTTGATCTTCTGTGCCGTGTGGGTGGCCTTTATCCCTGCTTATATCAACTCCCCAGGAAAATATGCAGATGCAGTGGAGGTATTTGCCATCCTGGCTTCCAGTTTTGGTCTTCTGGTTGCACTGTTTGGACCAAAGTGTTACATAATCCTGCTGAAACCTGAGAGAAACACTAAGAAAGCTATCATGGGTCGAGGTACTACCAAGACATAAAAGCAGCATTTCAATGTATCAATACATTTTCTCTTTCCTTTACTCAGCTCTACTCATGAATGATCCACATACAACATACCATGAAATACACTTTCTTTTTTTCCTTAGAACAAGATAAAAAAAAAAACCAAAAAAACAATGCCCTTGAATCTGTCAAAGTGTATCCCTTTTGTTGGCAGAATAAAATCTTCACCAGATGAAACTAGAAGCAATAATAATACATTATAAATAAATGTTGGTGAAAAACTGAGCCCTAACAGCCACAGTGCTTTATGTAGACACAAAGGATATCGCAAAATATATAGAGAAATATATATTAAATACAGTTGAGAGAAAAAGTTTGTGAACCCTTTTGAATTACTTGCATTCCTGTATAAATGACTCATAAATCTCCATCTAAGTCATGAAAATAAACACCATGTGATTTAACAGATAACACACGAAAAGATATAAACCGATAACAAGACAAACAAACAAATTTAGATTTCTTAAACGATCATACTGCTTTTGTTAACCTGGCATAACCATGACATCCTCCTCAGGTAGGTTGTTCCACAATCTAGGGGCCCTAATGGCAAATGCTCAGTCAGCCTAGACCATGGAACAGACAGAAGCTGTCAGCCTGAAGATCTCAGGTTGCCTTCAGGTTCGTAAGATCAACAATATAGCTAGGCTTCAAATCTTTCAAATTAGTGTAAAGAGGGGGGGAGGGTGTGTGGGAGAGGCGTAGGCTGGGTGCAAGATAGAATTGAGCTAGTGGGCTGGTTCTTTCTGTTTCCAGCACCAGCTGCGGCTAATTAAGGCCGATGCGACAGAGTCTGACAGGAGGCTGTGGAGTCAAGTTGGACTGTGGCAGCCCTTCCAGGCTGCGCCCGGCTGCATCCTCTCTCACTCGCGCCTCACCCCCGTCCCGGCAGCCCAGCCACGGAACCCCCTCGGACACGGCTGCTGCTCACGCTGGCTCTCCGCTCTCTTACACTTGAGTCTGACTCGACTCCACCATCTCAGCCATTCCCTCCGTCAGCCTCTCACACTGACACACGCTTGGTCACACAGTCACAGACGGGTTAAAAGGCTTGGATGCAATCAGCCCCAATTGGCCGCAGTCGTGCTGGGTCCAGGGAGAATAACTGACTCGACTCTCACCTGGACCCAGCCTACACCTCACCCACTCCCTCCCCCAGTCTGCCACAATGAGATCAACAGAAACTCCAACCTGCTACCTAATGTGACTCTGGGATACAGTCTCTATGATAACTGTGCCACACTTGGAGTGGCATTACGTGCTGGTATTGTCAATGGTCAGTGGTCGACAGGAGCAGTTCCTTTTGCAGGAGCACTGTTTGGGGTCCCCACCTGTCTTGGGAATTGTGGGTGATTCGAACTGAATAGTGCATATTTCTACCGGTGTACTGTTTATACACAATGGTTATTGTCTCTGTTCCCTTTTTCATTATGGCCTATATTAAAATAAGATATGTATTCAAATCATTAATAACACTAGTAAATCTATTCGTAGGTTAAAAACATTAATATGTGGTTATATGATGCAGATTTTGTGCATATACAATGTATTTTTATGAGGTTGCGCACGCGTACACCTGAATTTTTCCGCCCCTTGCGTAAGTCATCAATCGAGGTCATTTTAGTTATTGTGTTGATGAAAAATAATAACAGAATACTAATAATTTTGATGGTGGGCATTGTTGTTATTATTGTTATTAAATAAAATATACATACAGTGGTGGCCAAAATTATTAGAACACTTGGCATACATTTAAGAGGTTTCAGTTGTTTTTGTTCAATTGGCCATTAAAATACCCATAAAACAAATGAAATATATACAAAGTCATCATTATGCTCTATAAACCATAGAATAGAGCCATCATAAGGAGATTTACGTCATTTTCCTTACAAAAAACAAGCTAGGCCTATTTCACTGTCAATGTCACACAATCATGTTCCTTCACAGAAGAAGCCAAATTACTTGTGTAATCATTGTCAGGTGTGATCGTGGTTAAATTGATGGTGATGCAAGAGTCTTAGGACACAGCTGTGTGATTCTTTTGAATTGCTGCAAAAGGTGGACATACCAAATATTACAGTTAAAAGTGGATAAAAACAGTCGGAATCACTTCATCTGATATTTGTTGTGCTCAGAGCAACCATCTGCATGTTTCATGTACATTATGAAATTAAATCATGTTTTGGAGGCAAGAAAAGGTCAATATTTTCAGATCTGTCAGGTGTTCTAAAAATTTTGGCCACCACTGTACATCTTATTAAATCTTATTCAAACAATAGATTTTGGTGCTTTGAGAATGTTTGAAAAAGAAAGCCCATTGTAGTTACAATATTTAATATGGATTTCCACCTTCATCTCCTCCTTCAATGTAGATAAGGATCCAAAAATGGATTAGAATACTGCTACCACCTGCTGGGCATCATGAAGCCAGTGAACATGAGATGCTCCACATGCTTATGGCTGATTGACAGCTCTGCATTCTGCAGGTTTTAATTGGTTTGCAGGGCTTTCATGAGTCCACATGCAGAGGGAATTGTGTACCTTCCCAAAATTTCTCCCTCAGACAAAACTGATTGGTCATTGATGTATGCATTCTTCACAAATGAGCATGTTTGAGAAAACCCTGAACATTGGTCAATATGAAAACAGTAAAGGGGACTTGACTGCCACTCAAATCTCACATCAAACCGCATTCCTAAGGTCAAATGTGTTTCTCATGATATTATGACTTTGTACTGAAGTATCAACCAATTCATGGCATACCATTAGTGAAATAGTTGTTCATGTGGCTTTGAAATATTAGCTCATTCTGCACGAAGTAGCTTTAGGCCCTGCCCCTATTTCTTCACCTGCCACGGTTGGTGGTGTGGAAGATTAAACAATGAAACAAGTCTGCAAAGGGGACAACAT